>PQXJ01000157.1:0-73241 GCA_004786225.1 Botryotinia narcissicola | reverse complement strand
TTGATTCTTTTGATTCTTTTGATTCTTTTGATTCTTTTGATTCTTTTGATTCTTTTGATTCTTTTGATTCTTTTAATCTTTTTTATCATCTAAATATCATTCTCATATCCTTCTTCGCAACATGAAATCTTCGTGAAGAAAGAATAACGTCGATTTCCGTTTAATAAAGAAATCCTTTTCGATTATCCAGGCATACTTCCACTCCCATACCTTTAGAGTCCAACTTTTATGATTTCGCAGCATTAGCCAATCATCGTATGGTATCCTAAGTTATCTACATGGCTAGAATCCTACTTTATTGTTTCTCGGTAAGATAATGTTGATCTTTTGTTTCTTTTTCTTTGGTGTTGTAGTCTAGCCGTACCCCTCTTTCGAGATAAATTCTTTAGTTTTCTTCAGACTTGTAGCTATTTTCCCTTCAAAAAGATGATATTCTTCTCGGGATCATATACAGCTATGTATTTTGGCTATCATGGATTACTTTGGAACAATGGATTGTGTCCCTGGCTTTTGTCCAGTGAGCATTGGACAACCAGCGGGTACCTATACAAACTGATTGAATACTTCCCAACCTTCGATATTTTCAGTAAATTTAGTAAATTTATTCTTCAATTGTTTGATGTTAGAATTCGTGTTCCGGTTATTCTATATTTAATTAACAATCTTAGCAATTCCTAAAACAAATGATTTGATACATCAAGAGATATTCACAACTCCACTTTTGCAGTGTCTCATCAGTCTGCACACCCACTGGTGGAGCTGGTTAATATAGAAGCTCAGTAGACCCAAGTACTCATGTAATCTACAGTATTCAGTGTGATTCCGAGTGTATATGCCGAGTGTATACTTTCATCAGTATGCTGTCCAGCGTTTTTGTTTTGGCATGGTATGGATATGCCTATTTTCAAACGAGTTTCTGAGTAGCATCCTACCAAAAAAGAACTTAATACTCGTTCATTCGTCATTTTGACTTGTTTATCAGAGCAATCGAGATACCTCATTTGGAAAAAAGCTTTATCAGGACCACATATCACTCATCTACGATATCGATTATTCCATTCACAAAATGGGGAAGAAGTTTTGGATACAAATCACCTAGTACCATTCAAATGGCATATGTATGGCGCAAAGCACATATAGTGGTAATGGCAGAGCACAAGCGGGTCGTCTATGAGGGTATTGGATCTATTTCTCAGACATGGTTCAATTTTGATATCGCTAATCGGTACTCTTTACCTCGACGGTGGAGCAATCACAAAACATTTACAAGAAGAGATGAATTGTGTGAGCTGATCATCTGATTTTCAGAAGAACATATAGATAATATTCTCATCATATCAGGAACTTTTCTATGCGTGATTTCGCTTGGAGAGATTGGTTGTACTATATGTTATATCGTGTCAGTATTACCAATGTTCTCTTCGTCAATAGGCGCCATCCTTTGACTGTCTATGATGATCTAACACTTATCGACTTACAAAACACTACCACATCGTTTGCCATATATATATATATATATATATGAGAGTCTATGCAATCCCATCATCGAAAGGACAATACAACGAGAAGAAGAGTCCTTCCACAATTGATGCTGTTATCGTAGTGTCAAGATAGGACCAAGCTTAGCAAACATTCAAAGTTTGGATACTGTAAGACAAAAAGAAGCTGCCGCGACCGGCTCCTTTTGAAATGTCCAATTTTGAATGCAAAACCATGATGGAAAAGGTGATGGAGATGAAGTTGAAGGAAGCAGCAGCACAATATCAAGTCAAGAAAAATGAATATGAAAGGAAGAGAAGAGAAAGGGGGGGAAGACGCTTCATGCAATATTTCTACCCTCGAAATTGATGGAAATTGGAAATTAAGTGGCTTGAAAACTTGAAGAATTTGTAATAGGGCTAGAACTTTGCAAAATCAACTTGGCAGTAAGCCATCTTATTCAATTTCAAAGTTAGCTTTTGTTGTCAGGGTTGGAATTGAAATCTGGAACGTCTGATTGTGATTCTCAGGGGAGAGGTATCGAGAGAGAGTTTCCCTTTTCTTGTATTCTCAACATTATCTCAAGTTCATCTGGGATGGGAATAGTTTCACTCCCTTTTTCCATCGACTGCCCAGAGATCTTTCGATAGCTTGACAACCGCAGCAATACGATATACAATTAGATATCCATGACTACCTAGTGCTATCCATACTTGGCTCTCAATCCCGTCTTCATGAATTATCTATTGTAGATGAAAGTGAATTGTCATTACTCGCATCATCTTCCAGTATGGGAGAGAAGGCAGTCCTATGAAATTCCTATACATAGTCCGAGGAATATATCGTTCGAGAAAGACTATGGCGTGAGTAATCTACGCCATCGATTATGCCATGAGCCTGTCAGCAGAATTTTCATTCAGTGAACGAAATTACTTAGAATTTATTCTCCTATTCGGTAGTAACGGTCATAGAAGCTCTCGAAATCCGGGCAATCAAGTACCGAGAGAGTTAATGGGACCCAAGCAACGATGAGCTGAACGGTGGATCACAGTTAAGCATGATCTTGGCAGGCACGATGTTTTCTTAGAGAATTAAGTAGATAGTGATTTACCAGTACTAGTCTGCCGAAGATTATGATCTGTAGAGGAAGGAGAGGGGGAGGCTGTGCTTAAGCGAAAATTCGAACATTGGTGGAATGGTTCGATTAATATATTTAGGTTCGGGTGTGAGGATAAAGGTATGAGTTATGTCATGCGAAAGCTTAAGAAATGGGTAGCGAATTGATTCAATCATTGACAAATAAGAGAATTACATGGGGATTGTTTGTTGTGGATTTACAATGTGGTGTTTCCTGTTGATCAATATCTGGAAGAAATTGAAGAATGTCCGCATTTTCGACAGCTTTTTGTACTGTTGAAGAAGGGGTGAAGGTTGTTTCTCTCTATGTTTGTGATGGGTGGTTTGGATCTTGATTGCTCGTGTTCTATACTATGGTTTCGAATTGAGGTACTAGTTCATTGAAAATCCATACATAGCCTTAGTATATAATGCGGAGTTTACAATGTTACAGCTTCTCCGAGCACACAATTGCTTTGTTCTAACTATAGTCGGTGCTTTGGACGAACCACCCACCCACCCACCGCTCGAGCACAGGTACAACCCTGTATTCCAACGATTTTGAGTTCAAACCACAAACATGTATCTGGGATTGTCAGAATTGCATCTTCGAAGCATAATTTTTACAATTTTACATTTAGGATTTGTGCCTAAAATAAGGTTGAAAGAATTTAAGGTTAAAAGTTAAAAGTTAAAAGCAGAAACCCATTGTGATGCCAAGCGAAGTTATGGGTGCGAAATTTTGATACGAGCCTCATTCATTTCACGTGTTTCTATATCTCATCTGAAATGGTTTATCGCATATCGTATTCGGAAAAGGCCAAGAGATTTATATACAACATTAGACGATTTTGGTAAAGATGCGATTGCCAAGATTGTTGACCACTTTACATTGTCATTGTGAATGTCAGAGAAGGTGGACAACTAGAGATGAATCTTTGCTTGGAGAAATATTATGGCAATGGCAAAAGCCCGGCATGGGTAAACACCGAAATTGAAGCTCTTGGAAGGAAGAATTGAGGCTCTTGGAAATGGAATTGAGGCAATGCAAGAATATGTTGCTGGGAATTGTCTGGGTGGATATACATTTTGTGCGGGTTGAATACATCGAGTGATGATAGCAAAATAGTATATAAGTATCGACGATGTCTTCTCTTTCAATTCATCATCAGCATCATCAGCATCATCATCAGCTTCCACATTCATTCATTCGTTCATTCATTCATCCATTCATTCATTCAAATCACCACAATCGTTAAGATCAGCAACCTAATTCAATATGTATTTCTCCAACGCAAAATTCCTTTCCCTCCTCGCTGCCGCTGCAGCAGTCAAGGGTGCTCCCATTGAGGAGAACACCATCCAAGCTCGTGCCGTCGTTCCTCATGACTCCATCAACCCATGGGGAGAAAACGTACCTGGTAACGCCTTGGGTAACACTTTGAAGAAATTTGAGCCATTCCTTCACATTGCTCATGGTTGTCAACCATACAGTGCAGTTGATGGTTATGGTAACACCAGGTATGAAATTAGTTTTTCCTTTACCTTCTAATATCGCTTTACTAATACATCCTGCAGTGGTGGACTCCAAGATACTGGAAATGTCTCAGCCGACTGCCGTGATCAGAGCAAGGGCCAAACCTATGTCCGAGGTGGCTGGTCTGGAGGTCGCTATGGTATCATGTACGCCTGGTGTAAGTATCCCATCCATTCTCTCCACTCTCTTCATACTTTCTAACCCATTTCAGATTTCCCCAAGGATCAACCAGCAGCTGGAAACGTCATTGGAGGCCATCGTCACGACTGGGAGTACGTCGTCGCCTGGGTCAACAACCCTTCCGTCGCTAACCCCTCCTTGATCGGTGCCGCCGCATCTGGTCACGGAAGTGTGAAGAAGACGACCAATCCCCAACGCCAGGGTGATAGATTGAAGGTCGAATACTATGTCTCTTTCCCAACCAACCACGAGTTGCAGTTCACCAACACATTAGGCAGAGATTTGCCAATGATGTGGTACGACTTCTTGCCAGCTGTTAGCAAGACAGCTTTACAGAACACCAACTTCGGAAAGGCCAACTGTCCTTTCAATGACCACAACTTCGCCAACAACCTCGCCAAGGCTGCAATCTAGAATGCTTTCTTGATAGACAGAATTCTGGAGAATCTGGAAGTATGTCATGTCAGAGATTCTTAGGTGTATCGTTCGGGGACTTTTCTTTTTCTGATTTGCTTGATGTTTTGAAGTGGGAGTACGAGTAATGAATGGGAAGGCTTTGATGGATGAGATGAGTTGGGCTCCGATTTATGTTTTCTATTGTATCTCTTTATTGAGTCTTAAAAAGAAGCTGTAATGAAATTAGCATACTTCTGCACTACTCTCTCCAAAATCTTGACCCTGAAAGCCAAAACAGGATTATCATGTGAGCGGGAGCTTTGGCACCAAGCGGGGTACGATGCTCTGAATTAGCTACCATTTAGGGCTGAAATTGACTCTCAACTTGATTGTTAGCATTATTAGACAAGAATTTTAATTTCATATCAGTCAATTGAAGGTGTTGAAGAGCATGGGATCAGGGGGTACACGTGACCTAGATTCCTCCTGCTCATACCAGATGACACAGTTCTGGAATTCATACTCCCAAAGTAGACCAGAAGTATTTCGTCTTTTTCCTTTCTTCAAAATTACCTTTCTAGCAGTTTATTGCGACGTGGAAGTAGATATACACGTGATGCTGTGACGCTAGCGGGTATTGCGTGCATGTAAACCTCATCTTTCTCAACCGCATGTAAGGATTGACAATGCAACTACCAAGTTTCGATCATGACATCTAATACCAGCAGAGATTTGATTCTACATGACGTTAGGAGATCTCAACTCGTATCGCTCTCAAATGAATTTGTTTAATTAGCTAAGTCAGCCATAGATTAATCAACTCGAGATCTCGAGCCCCGAGATTAAACTATGACTTGCTTTTGAGATATGCTCAGTTGGCAATATGCACTTGCTCAGCAGATGAAGTCAGTAGCATGCCTATTCTTTCTCAATTGAGCCATACCATGCAAAATGCAAGGATTACATGCATTATGTGTCCTACCTTGATATAAAGCGCCACCAAACATTTGCAGAGCGTTTGTCTTTTCGTTTGAAGACTACTGTGACACACAGCGGGAGAAGTGCTATGGCAATCGCGCGAAAATTTATCCTTCAAAATTTTTGTTGGCTTCTTCTATTATAAAGTCGGGCTGGAGCGCAGTCATAGAGCTCGGGATACGTTCCTTCGGCATCTAAGAACAGTACTTCGCAAAATTACACAAACTCGTATCAAATCTCACAGTCAGTCTATAATTCGATCATGCCAAAAAAATCGAAGCCTCCCAAACCTAGTTTGCCTAAGCAACGTAGCTTAAGGTCAAATGTCAATACCCATGCTGTATATTGCATGCACTGCGATACTGAGTACCAGATCTTCGTTCCAAAATGTCCAAATTGCTCGCTCCCTCAATACGAAGGTTCTATCCGCCCTCGAAGCCCTGCGAACTACTATGAAGATAATTTTAATGACGGGACCACGTTCACTTGTTTCATGAAACTGCCGCTCGAGATTAGGGTCATGGTGTGGGAGGCATCGCTCCCTGGCCCACGGGTTGTGCTTCTTCGCCCGACCTGGATTTTTGAATGGAAAATGTGAAGGTGTTTTGGGTCACCTGAAGTTATAAGCGTTCCAGACTATGTGCTCCAATCATCCAATCCCGTCACAGCTTTGTATGTCTGTCGTGAGTCATTCAATGTCGCGTCTACGAGATACACCCAAACTTTCGCCCCACCGGAGTCACCCTTTAAAACTTGGTTCGACTTCGACGTCGACACCTTGTGTATCGCTCCTAACGAAGCATTTCACCAGAGACTACCTGGTATCGAGAACTTGAAACGCTTAGCTGTATTCGCCGGACCTCTTCCGGTAACTGCTCTTGATAAGGAGTACGACACGGAAGAGTGGTGGTGGAGTTTCCAAAACCCGTACGTCCTTGAAGTGTTTCTTGATATCTGCCTGGTTGAAGCAGGAAGGCTCGAGGAACTTACACTCGTCACTGGCCGATACCCATGCAATACACATGTCTTTACACCTAAGAGATCTTTCGATCTCTCATTCATTGAGCTTCAAGATATCGACGCTTCTCTGAAGCTCTATACAAGCCCATACGAACCAAAGCTTGAGGAGTCTATCCAATCCATACAACAAGAATATGCTGCGCAGCTTCGAAGCCTAGCATCGATCAAATTCGATAAGTTAGAGGAATGCCGTAGTATGACATATGGAGCACCAGTGTACGAGATGCCAGTCATCAGAAACTTGATCGTCACAACGACATCAATGAAAGCAAAGCTCGAACGAGCCAAAGTAGCATTCAAAATGAAGAAGGCCGAGTACATGAAGAGTAACAAATTGCTTGCGACATAAGGGTATATTGAACATTCTCCAATTTCGCCTTCTCTTGCCCCTTTCAATGACGGGTTCACGTGGGTATCAAGACTGGGGAATTTTTCACGCTTCATTTCTCTTCAATTTACTGGAAACATTTTTATTTCATTTACGAACCTGGGGTTTCTCATTTACTATTTCATCATAGGTATCATGCTCTTTGGATCTGAACGTTCGGGCTACGTGCTCAACGCTCTCTGGTTTTCTTTTACATCCCCGTAGTGTGATTTGAGCATCCGTGTTTGAGGATCTATTCTTTGGAAATTATACGACGGCTGGACGTTCATCATTCTAAAATTTTCTTGGAGTCTTCAGCGCAAATGTCTATCATTACGACGTCGGTGCCCTTCTTCCAAATGTATCAGGTATTATAAAAGTCTAATGACCAGCTTTCTTACGATATTTGTGTTTTATAATGTGATGCATGCCAAAATCTGTCAACTGCTGCTTCAAATCTCGTCTTGGAATTGGCCACCGAAGTAATTTGAAGTCGGTATCCTTCAGTTTCAATGCTCCATTCGCTTACCCGTTATTGCTACTTCGTGCATGTTATGGCGTTTTCCTTACCTGGATTTTCAGTGGGAATTGTGTTACACAGAGCGGGAATATGATCACGGCTTGTGCCGTAGGTTCTTTTGGTTGCATCAATACCTTTATGGCATGTCAATCATTTTACTTCTTCCAGTGAGTGCAAACACTATGTCAAACGCATAGGTAGAGAAATAACTTGTGTTCTTTCATTTTAGACGCCATTATTGCTTTTTTGAACTATCAGAACAATTTTTCCTTTCTACTTTGGCTCCGAAAAACACATCTGAGGCGTATCATCGTGTTGTACTCAAAATGTCTCTTGGTCATTCTGTCTTCCCCTCTGTTTTCATACTTCACCAACACGAGCTGCTTCTACAGATTAGGAAGAACATATCCATAGGCATATTCGTATCTTATTCAAGACTTTTCCCTCGTTCCGTCTCGTCTTCATTCGATTAACTCCCGCAGGCAAACTATATTCTACAAATTTCTTATACTATGACTCAAAATCGATATCCTCACGGTGTCATCGAATCTGCCAGTAAGCGATCTGGTCATCCACCAAATAGCTCCCCTATTTCAATATATTGTGTTCATTGCGATACTCAACACAACCCCTCACAATTTGGAAGCCCCATGCGTGGATTAGAATTTATACCACCATCGCTTACGATCCGCAGTCATCGACCCAGAGAGTCTTATGGTACTGGACAAATAAAGCCAGCCGAATCTTAGTCATTTCCGCACTTCGTTGAGTAGGGAGAAGGGCGGAAGTAAAAGGGGTGTGAATGTAATTGGCATTTAGTCTCTTTAGTGGATGGGATTGTGTGTAGTCTTTCATTATGACAAAAATTTGTTGTTGTTCTTCTGCAAGAGTATTGTCTGTTTGGGTTTTGATATTTGGCTTTTTTGCTGTTCTTTTGCAAGAGATAGTATGTCTAAGAGTGCGCTGCACATTGCGACGAAAAGTGAGGATGATCTTCACACCTCGTTTCAACATCCAGGTTTCTTCTTGTACAGACTCTCAGTTTATCAACACAGTACATTGTGTACTTCTATTTTTGCCGTCCTTATGCAAATTGAAAATTTTCATTGTCTCTGACTAGCGTTTTTGCACACTTCATTACGAGTTAGCGAGACACTGGCAATGAAGTGACAGTTCTGGCCTACCATAGAATCATAGATTAAATTTCATCAAGGATTATGATGGACAACTTTCAGCACCCTTTCCTTAAGCGTTACAAATTTGATACCAATACTGGCAAAGTCATTATCATTAACATCAAATCAATATCTAAAAATTCTTCACAATCCTCCTCCATAACGGTACCTTCTTAATCAGCTCACTCCCCTCACCGCCCTCCAAACTTTCAAACCCTCCCGCCTCTGTAGGATCTAAATCATCTCTCCTTCCCTCATCCAAATCAATCTCTCTCAAATCCCAAATTTTTGTCCTAAACCAGATCTTATACCCCGCCCAAATCAATGGAAAAAGTGCCAACAAAATATACGCATCGACAAAATCCCCCGCACTAAAAGGGCTCAAAGTTGTCCACCCTTGCACCAATGCCAAAAAGATATTTGCCGCCAATCCAAAATACGCATTATACGGATATGCGAAAGAGACAAACGGTAAATCAGAAATTCTCCTTCCTTGCGCTTTCCACGCCGAACGAAAACGGATGTGAATAAATGAGATTGAGCCCCAAACAAGAAACGTCGAGACGCCGGAAAGATTCATGATATAATTGTAAGCGGCTCCCGCCCCGGAGGAAACATTCATCATACTCAGCGCGCCGAACAGATTCGTGAAGACAATCGCGTAGATCGGAACGCCTCTCTGATCCGTGAATCTCAAGAATCTCGGCGCGTGTCCCTCCTGCGCGAGGAACAATATCGTTCGCGAGCCTATGTAGATAGAACTATTCACCGCGCTCAAGCACGTCGCGAGGATAAACGCATTGATGAGATGCACGCCTCCTTCCCACCCCGCATTTTGTATCGCGACGGTCATGGGACTTCTGAGCGCTTTGGATCCGGCACTGGCTAAGCCCTCTGCATTCCACGGACAGGTCATTCCGAAAAACAGGGCAGAGCCCATATAGATAAAAATAATGCGCCAGAACACCTGACGAATCGCAAGCGGAACAGCATGTTTCGGATTGCGCGTCTCCGCCGCCGCAACGGCGATCGATTCGCACCCCGCGTAAAAAGTAGAGCAAAACACAAATACCTTTGCGACGCCGCGAAACCCGTCCGCAAACGCCCCCGGATCATGCCAATATTGGAATCCCAGCGTGTGGTCCTGACCCTTCAAACCCCCCGCCGCATAAATAATGGAGAAAATGAAATATGCAACTAAACCCCCCAATTTCAACAACGCGAGCCAGAATTCTGCTTCCCCGAATGCGGCTACGCCTAGTAACTGAAAGGCGAGAAAAGCAAACCAGAAAATGAGAAAGTAGCCCCAGAGAGGAACTTTGTCGCTCCAGAAGATAAAAATGGAGGAGAGGGTGTTGTATTCATTTGCGAGTACGGCAGCCCAGATGATGAAATAATTCCAGCCGACGGCGACGCTGAAAGCGGGGTCGAAAAAACGTGATGTGAGAGAGATGAAGGAGCCGGATGAAGGATAGAGAGTGGTGAGTTCTCCGAGGGATTGCATGATGGAGAAGGCGATGAGTCCAATGACGCCGAAGCCAATGAGGAGGGATGCTGGGCCACCGGATGCGAGCGCACCACCTGCACCGACGAGGAGACCGGGTCCGATGATTCCTGGCGGTATTAGATTGATGATATAGAAGGTGGGGGGAGGGGGGTTGTAGTCACCTGCTAGTGCCATCATACTTAAATGACGAGTTTGGAGACCTCGAGAAAGCCCACTATTAGGGTCAATGGGGAGGGTATCATTTCCCCCATCATCGGATGTATTCTGAATACCATCCTTTCGATCTGGAAGTGACATTCTTGAATATCTCACAGATAATGAATATTCTCTATGCTACAAAACCCCAACAAAGTATATTTGGGGGCGAAAAGTTGAACGACCCCGGGTGATATAAATCAATGAGCATTTACAAAGTGAAAAAACTATTTCGATTTCAGCGGCCATTGGGATGTGCTATATAAATATGATCATTACACGGGATGTCTGTGGACGATTTTCACCATAATTGGATAAAAAAATGATGCCATACTAGCCCAATTTTTACAATCGCTTGAAGTAAAAATTATGGGACTAATGACTAAAATTGGAAAGGATCTTTTTTATTTCGACTTATTTAACATTCTATAAACAATAAAGGGCCGTAACATGGCCGTGATAGCGTTCAAAAGGGCGTATATGAAATTGAACACGAGAATTGCTATATATTATGTACAAATTTCTTCTAGAGTAGACAAACTCGTAAAAGTCTAGACGTAGTTATATGCATCAATTGTTTTCACGTGATTATACTTCCAAGATTCCAAAGATGGTTGTACAAATCAAAAATCTTATGTCAAGTATAAATCCACTTGGTTATTATAAAAGGGTATATAAACTAATTTTCGGGTCTTGTAACACCTCTTCCCCTATTCACTTGAACCATTTTATCTTCACCAGCACTAACAATTCCAACATCCTTATCCCAATTAACATCGAAAACCTTAACTCCCTCACCACCAACTGTCTTAGTCGTCTTATCTTTCCTACTTTCTCTCTCAATGATGTAAACTGCCTCTCCAACAACACCAAGTCCTTCATCTTTCGTTCCTTGTCTTGTACTTCTAAGATCCCATACCCTACAAGTTCCATCATGACCTGCTGATACTAATCCATAGTTGCTATCAGGATCTGCAAATATTGATGAAACGAAGTTGGTATGTCCACGAAGTGTCATGGCTTGTGTTGTAGCAGCCGAAGCTCTAGGATCAATGAGAGCGATATGACGTGCTGTTGTACCCGCTGCTATTATTTGATGGCCAATTCCTGGTAGAGCGCTTAATGAGAGTATAGGATTCAACAAAGTCCTCGTATCGACAATACTAGAAGTGGTAATGTCGAGTGTTTTGATAGTATGATCTTGAGAAGCTGAATATGCAACGGTAGGATCCTGGGGGTTGAAAATGACGGCAGTCGCAGGTCCATTGTGGCAATCCATGAGAGATAGGGGACCACGCTGAGGGGTAGATGTGGAGGTTGTAATTTTGCGTCGTTTGGAAGATGGTCCAGAAATAAGACTGGTATTTACTTCAGGTGCCGAAGATTTATGTGAAGTCCAGAAACCAATTTGTCCATCTGCCGAAGCAGATAGAATGCGATTTGATGGTCCATGAACTGCGATTGAATCGATGCTACCAGTATGACCATATAATTCCATAGTTGGCTTCAATTGTGCAGAGAAATGATCCTCTGATTCAGAATAATTCCATATCCTAATTGTGCGATCCAAACCTGCCGATGCAATCTGTCTGGCTGAGATCCATTTCGCAGCCTTCACTCCAGAGGTATGTCCACCAACACTGGCAGGCGCAGATGTTGCGAGGGCCTGACCTGACTTGTTCCAAACTCTGAGAAGTCCATCGTAAGAACCTGACAATATGCGCTCCTGTCCTTCAACAATTGAATTTTTACCCCAAGTTCCTACAGCAGAACTACCAGATAAAACATCAACACTGCTAACCCAATCATCATGCTCGAAACTTGCTTCATAAAGAGGAGGAATCAAACTTCGGACGTATTGTAAGTTTAATGTGGTTTCGGAGGATAATCCATTCGCAGTGAGGTATTCATCTAGGGTCGTTCGCAAAAATGTTCCGTTGATCAGGAAATCGAATGGTATCGGCGTAGAGGTATCGAGCATCGCCTCGGAATTGAGAATCTGTGAAAGTCCATATCTTCGTACATCTATTTCATCGTTAATTCTGAAAAAGACTTCAAGAAGACTTGAGGAAAACTTGGATTAAAACATACTGGTAGGAACGAGCAATTGCTGTTTCCCTTCAGGTAATTCAATATCTGGAGATGTGGTGCTGAAATGCACTTGGACCTGTCCTTGCGCCATGTTTGGGACTGGAAAGTGGAAATAGTTGTAGATTTGAAAAGAGTTGATGATTTCTTTGCAGGAAGTTTCTTGCACATGAAGCATTTCGAGATGGATTTTTTTTCCGGCCGCGCATTGGTACCATCTATGCAGTTTGGTGGTCCACGCGTGGTCGAGGCGTCGCGGGGATTTTACCAATTTGATTAAGTCACGAGATGTAAACTGGGTACACTTTTTTGATCAGCATCCTTTGTGTCCTTCGTGTATATATTGACTTCATACAAACTTCATGAGTCTGTCATATAGGATAGCATGAGCTCTTCAAGAGCGTCAACACTCATCGTCGTTTACATCAACATCGATGATTGTTGTCGGTCAAGTATCTCCTACCTCTTGTGAGGGGCAATGGCACAGAATGGCAAGACCTCTTGGTTCACAAGCGTTGGCGTCGAAACACAGGAATATTGACGATCTTTGGAAAGAATGGAAAGGTAATGCTCAGGGTTGCATCATCCATACCATATTCAATAGCTCACGCAAGTGCACTCCACCCCCGCGTTTCAAAGTTGTCGATCGGTTATGCCAATGATCTGGGTCTGAATACCCTCATGTCACAATCTTGAGCTTTCTGAATCTATTGCCAAGAAATTACAATGTAATTGAAAGAACTTGGAGCCCAATTGGTGTCTCTCCAACGACATCTTGGCTAGTTATGTTGCAGAGAAATTACACGTTCACAAGGGCTACAAGATCAGGTCTATATCCCATTCTACAACATGATATTTGCTCAAAAAGCTGATAAACCACCACCACACGAGGCCCACAAGTATACAGAGGGATTCAAGCTTCGATAGTCCGATTTTACATTCTCTTTCGTCATACGTGTTTTGATTCATCGACTCAGTTTGAACCTTCGTATTCTCCAATGATGTCTCTACTTTCTATCAAGGCTGGTGCTCTGCTCATTTAGTGATTTATCGATCCTGTAAGAACGTCTGCTCATTGAGTTCAGACTTGACGACTTGTATATAACCAAGTAAAAATTTGAAAATAATTCAATGTTCTAATCAAATTCAACATCTCAGATAATCTGAATATTCTACTTAGTTTGGTGATTCAATAATCTTATTGTTGAACTGCAGTTCGGAATCCTAGACACCCTGAACTAACTGACCGCTCCTGATTTGATATCTTGAATCTCAATCACACCATTCCCATGCCCAAAAATTCGAAACCTGACCACACTCCCTCTATAAACTCTACTTTCCCAGCGTACATGCCACCCCGCTATCACATCTATTTCGGAATATTGCCCTCCCGATACTCGGCACAAAATATCGTATACTCTTCTTCGGAAAATCGACCGCGCAGATACAGAGCATAAGCCAGGTCACCTTTTGTCTTAAGAGATACTTGTTTGTATTCCAGGAGCTCGGCGTCAAATCTCGTATCGCCTCCTGAAGCCTCCTAGGATATGTGTTAGTTGAGTAAGATAGGACTGGGTGAGTTGGGAGATTAACACTTACGATCGAGGTAACAGACTTAGTGGGTGGAGGTAAGAAAACAGGCTTCGCTTTTACAGGAGCAGCTTCTAATTCGGCTATGAAGCTGGATTCAGCAGCAGGTATGACGGCGACGGGAACTATTGCAGGAGTGACATGCAATTCATGTGCGTATGCAGGCGGAGGTGAAGTTGGGGTAGATGGAATAACTTGCTGAGATGGAAGTAGTTGTCATGGTACAGGATTTTGCTTTGGCGCGATGACTTGCTTGACAGGAGCAGCCGATTTGTCTACGGAGGTGTCGAAGAATTCTAAGCAAAACTTGGCGTATGTTTCGGCTGAAAGTCTGTTTCTTTTGAATAGAGCCAGGGCAAGATCATCAATTTTCTTGTGAAGACAAATTTGTTTGTATTCACATAGTTCAGCATCGAGATGTGTAGTGTTGTTCTATGGATTGAGATTAAGTTAGCCGAATGATAGATACGATGGCAAGTTTATTTATTTCAAAGTTGAAGAGAACTGAAGGGCAAACATTTACCACTTTCTTGTTTATGGACTTTGGATCATTTTCCAGACTTTCTATCAACATGCTTGCTGCATATATGACCGGAAAATACTTCTTTTCGAACTCCAATGGCTTCAAGTTGACTGCACCGAATGATCGTTAGTTGAGTAAAGGAACCCACGTCGAAGTGTAACTTACAAAAACCCATCATCATCTTACGAGTAATCATGGAGTTCTCGTTGGGGTGTAATTCAATGAACTTTTTGTGAGCAGCATTGATGCATTGCTCCGTGATGATGTCTCCTTTGTAGTCTTTTCGCCCAACCACCCAATTTTCAAAGGCTTTGAGAGTGAATATTTTGGAGGAGAAGGACAACTCGATGCGAAGTTGTTACTGGGCAGCGATCGGGCTTAAGAGACCAGTGTGAAGTCTAATGATGTGCTTTATCTCAGACTCTTGTTGTTGTCCTACGAAAGATCAAGTTCAGGTTGAGGCATAGCAGACTCAACAATTTTCCTAAGTCTCATATAACATAATAGTTCAAGTGAATTCCTAGGAGCACTTTCAAGCTTTTCAAGCTTTTCACAGATAATTACTTTAAGTAAGGGGTTCCAATCACTCCAAGTGAATTTAGTAGGGAAATTTTGGTAGGAATGGCATATGCCAGCCAGTAATTTCTGATACTGGACGGAGGCACAGAGAAGTTTCGGTAATTACTCCCGACTTCACTTTAACGAATTCACTCACAACTCACTTCCCAATTACATTACACTTCAATCCAAAAGAAGCTAAGAAATTCGGTAGCCTTACCGCCTTTCAATTGAAATTTTCCTTTCCTTTTTAAAGCTCGCACTTTTGAATTTTCTCGTTTTCAAACCATCAATAACAACAACAACAGCAGCAGCAACAACAATCACCACCGCTGCTATTACCACTACCAAGAAATCATCATTCAAATACAATTTCACATCAATCTCCCTTTATAAAATCAAATTCATCATCAAAAGCAATAATTTGCAACATTAAATATGATCACATTAGATGTGGCCGCTGCCTCAGCAGCATTTGAAGCAAAAGTCATCACAGACTTGCGTGATGAAATAGCAAAGGCTATGGCGAGTGCAAATGATGATATTAATGCACAATCGGAGGAATTTAGCAAGTTATTCAATGCACGTTGTAAGTATTCATTTTTCTTTCATCATCTGTCATCATATTTCACCATCTTTCACCATCCTTCACCATCCTTCATCATCTTTGCATCGCTTCAAAGGAATTATTCATGACAGCTAACGTATTTTTGCAGGGCCTGCTGAGAATCCAGATGAATTCTTACAGCAATTTGTCAAATTCAGCTTTGGCAAAGCTCCAAGCAATGTTTCGCAAGATAAGGGCAAGGCAAAGGCGACTGATGAAGCAGTTGCTCCATCAGCCATAGTAATAAATGAATATGTTACTCTGCAAGCGGTCCTGCATACTCTCAATGACACCATCAAAATTGAAGATGGAGAGGTCCATCGCTCCAACACCGCCCAATCCCTCCCCCTCAGCAAGTTCAACAATCTCAGCAACCGACCGCCGCTCAATTCCCGGGCTGTATCTACCAGCAATGTCAACCCAGCAACCTTCGCAGCCCATTTTCGCAATTTCTCGCCTTGCCACTTACTCCAGGCAAATCGATACACGCAACGTCCCAACATATGAACGCATCTTGAAGCGGCACAATGCATTCCCTCATTGCGGGGGTAGAGGCATCGCCAAGCCAATCGGGGAGCAAAAAAGTGTCAACTACATCGTTGACATGCACCCTGAAATGCAACTAAACTTGTGTTTTTTGCAATTGAAGCGTGTGGATTCTCCCAAGGCATGCATCCTCTGGCCTCAACCATATGCTGGAGTTGACACCAGCAATGCTGATGCATGCAAGGAATTCGCATAAGTTGAGCAATGTTTAGACTGGCTACAAGATCAAGTCCTCCCTTCACACCTCAACATCCGCGATGGATACATCAAATTCGCAAATGATCATGCACATCTTGGTGGTGCTGACGCAGCAAACAATGTAGCAATGGGAGACATGGGTGCAAGAGAGCATGCGTCTGCAGGGCCCATCCAGAGCAATGAATAACGAGAAGCGTTCGTGGGATGATCGTAACGAGGGGTCCTATTCGAGTAGAAAGAAGAGAAGTTATTGAGGGGGTGGTGAAAGGATGATTGGGGTTGAATTGGACAGGGAAGGGGTTTAAATATAGCAAAGGAACACGAAATAGAGCAATAATACACAGCAAAGACAGAAAGAAGATGCTAGAGGAGAGGGGAATAGTAGTGCAAGGATACTATATAGACAGGCTCATCAAACAGCAAAGTTACTTAGCAATGATTCCACAACAAAATGAGAAGCTTGAAATGAAACACTTATACATACATATCCGTTGCCTCATTGAAAAATATGCCGTGAAACTGAATTATTATGACTTTACGTTACTCCCGTCCGCTTTCACTGCCCCAATATCAGACAATTTTGTATCATCTTGAACCTACTATAGAAATCCCACTCCATATGTTAAATGAATGGAATTCAAAGAGTGTCTAGAGCCGTGGTGCTGAAGGCGAAATGATGCTGGTTTCATCATAAGTTCCATGGCGCGCAGAACTAAACAAGCACAATCTTTTCCTCAACTTCTATAAGGGTGTTATAGTATGCCTGTAGGATTTCCTCAGAACGATCATTCAGTAAGATGGGATGTTGGCTTGCGGGACGTGTCAAAATTGCTGCGATCATGAATCACGTGATGCAACCATAAGCATTGACGATCGCGTTACCATTTTTCATTCATTGGGGGGACAGACGATTATTACGGCACCATAATCGAATTAGTCATTTCTATCCTCAATTACCTGCATCAATCGGTGAGGTTACGCGTAGTTCATCATTTCTTATGAAAAAGATGATTCTCCAGGTCTCCGAGGAGGCTCTTAGTAGTCTGTTGAGTTGAATTCAAGCGTTCACGATCTCAAAGATGCTCAACCATTGAACTGCAGTTTGTAGCACCCAATATCGTTACATTTATCTTTCAAGATAACGCTAAATGCCTCAATTGTGTCTAGAATCCTAGTGGTCTATTCATTCTACCTCTATTGCAAATGATTCAACATAATCCGCAAAGAAACCATTCACATAACATTCCTGTATTGTTGCCTTCGCCATTGAGCTTCCACATCATCTAATCTTCTAAAAATCTCACCCCTTCGATCCATTGATCTTCTACCTCCAGTAAAACTATTGACCGATTCTTTCCTCCTCATTGATCCACTACTGGAGTCATCTCTATACCAAGACTTTCCATTATTAAGAGCAAGGACTTCTTCTTCTCTTTCTTGAGCATGTTGTGCAACATCAAGTTCAGGATTCTGTGTTGGATCATTATCTGGATCTCCATCTTGTCCAGGATTTGCCATTTCGTACTCCAGCAGCTTGATCAATCTGAAGAACAGTACTGCCAACCCCGCGCCCAGAAGTGGTCCAACCCAGTAGATCCAATGCTCTCTTGGAAAGTTCCAGACAATGGCTGATGGTCCAAAACTACGAGCTGGATTCAAAGATGCTCCAGTAAACGGAACAGCTACCATGTGAGCAACAAAAAGGGCAAGCCCGATTCCGATAGGCGCAACAAAAGTAGCTTTGTGTTTCTCAACAGCTAACATTATGATGGTAAAGATCAAAGCTGCTGTAGTAATGGCTTCGATGACGAATCCTTGAGCCATAGAAGTACCACTTCCAAGTGTGGTGGCAACTTCAAGTTGTTTTGGAAAGATTTCTTGCACGAGAATAGCAGCTAAACACGAAGCGCCGAGTTGTGTAATGACGAGCAAAACAGCACGAACTGGTGAGACTGCTTTGAGTATGGCAAGTGCTAGCGTTACCTATTATTGTTAGCTTTAGAAGTAATCAATTGTCATGTTACACTTACGGCTGGATTGAACAACCCTCCACTGATACGGAAGAATATCCAAGCAGTAACCATGAGACTGGCTCCGAAAGTTGCGGATATATAAAATAAGACTTCAAGATCTGGTGGCTCACGCCCTTGAAGTTTCGCAACTTCAATACCCGCGTAGCCAAAGAACAGAAAAAGTGTTGTTCCAATCAACTCTCCAATTACAGCGACAATATCTACTACAGTTAGTGAAAAGTAACAAATATAACTGCGTAATTACTTACGATTCTTCCAATCACTATTCATCCACTTCATCCATTTCGTTGCCGGTCTTCTTTTTTTGTACCTTTGAATTCTATCCTGTGTCTGCAAATTCTGCATCCATGGTCGACTCCTACTAGCCCTCTTGTTTTGTGCCATGTTATCTCCATTGGTTAAACTGATAAACCCATCCTCACTCGTTCTGTACGCATGTAATTCAGGGTATATTTCATCGACCTTTGGATAATGCCTTTGGATATCGTGTGATTGCTTAGGAAATTCGAAATCTTGCATTGGGATTGGGATTGGCGCAGGAGTGTTTCGTTGCACCACTCTTCTTGGTGGTGGAAAACTTCGATATCGACTGTCATCTAGACGGATTTGAATTTCCTCATCTTGAGCTGACAGAGGACTTGCTCGTAATGGTTGGGGGTGATCGCTCATCAGCGGGCTTCTCATAGTCATTATGTTTATATCGATATATTATAAGTATTATATGTCAGGAAGATGACCTTTGAATGGGAGATTGGAACAAGTTATATGACTTTCGGACATTGATATAGTTTCCGGGTGTGTCACTTTCCTACATTCTCTTTCTGCGGCATAAGCATTGTCCACTCCATCTTCAAAGCTTGAAAGTTTCTTTTTTCCTATCTGAATCTTCATTCTTGGCACATCTAGCTAGGTACATCTCGGCTTTTGAATGTCCAGGTTTCATCAATCGAAGACTTCTCAACGTCGAGTAAGGAAAGTTCATGCAAAGGCCATGCCATAAGGTACTTCCCTTAAGAAGTATTTACGCAAAACGCAAATGACGATGATGTCTGGAAAATTGGAAAAGCTTTTGCGGGGTCGAGGGATTTTCGGCAACGATGGGTGTTTGAGAGAGACGCTAAGCGGGACGAGAGAATCTGATACAAGAATGACGAGATTTCGCACAGACATCCGGAGCAAAATCTCAATTGCATTATTCAAGCATGGAAATCTCAATTGCGGTTCTCCATCGAGTGCTATTGTGCGGGATTGCCCTCTGTCATGTAAGCTTCATGTCGTATAAGAAGTACAATTCATTTAAGTTATCATGGGAATATTTCAAGAGGGATGAAAGTCCACATGTGCCATAAGCATGAAACAATCAGCTGAGCTTTCCTAATTTACATACGCTTATTTTACGAACCGCTGCCACTATTGCACAGGCAATGATTTCTTGTGGGTGGACGTCATTGTCTGTGCGGAACCTGGGAGATCGACTGATTTGAAACATCGTTTGATCGTTCCGAGGAGACGATTAGATATTTAGATTACTGACATTGTGTTATTTTAGATCAAAGATTCACAGCATATCGGCACATCGAGAGTTTTCTAATAATAGCCAATGTCTACCGGCAACGGGTGTGTTTGGCTAAAAGGGATAAGAATGGACTAGTAGCATTAAGTCTAGATTTCTACCCAGATGATTCGATTGTTGGGCAGCGTATGTGAGGACCGATCAAATATTGCGGTGGTAGATCATTCGCAAGAAGATGCTCAATGATAATTCTAGCTCAACAAATTATAATTACTTTTAAATCATATAACATCCATTTTTCTCATCTACCAACTCCCCAACAGCCCCATCTACCCCATCTGACTCATCACCACATTAACCTCTCCCAAAGCTCATCATACTACCAAATCCTTCTCCTTCTCACACTACCAATTCATCCACCCCAACAACCATCTCTCCATCATCTCTACTCTTCCCTTCCCCTTCTTCTCTGAAATCCCTCTAAATCCAAACCGGAAACAACAAAACCCTCGCACAACTACTGGGCACATCATACGGATTCGGCGCATCAAAATACTTGATCATCTGAAAGAGCTGCGGCGCATTCAGCCCATGAAACCACTCACAAACCACCCATCCATCCGCCTCTTCTTCATCAACCTGAAAGCCCGCACTCCCCTCATTGACAAACTTTCCACTTCCATATCCTGAGGTAATCGTCACCGGTTCCCATCGTGCATAATTGGTGTCGGAGGGGAAAGCATTCATGCTGAATGGATACGGAGAGACGTCGAATTGGAGCTGCGAGGAATTGAAATACATGCGGGAACCGGTGTTATTGGAGGAGTCGACGAAAACGGGATCGGCCATCCCGGCGCCGGTGTGCCAGGCTTCTACTTGGGGAGTGTTAGTTGTGTGTGAAAGGAGAGAAGGTATGTGATAGAGGTAGGTAGGAATTTTTATGAAGAGAGAAAGAAAAATATGGGAAAATCTACTCACAGACCCATCCATTATGCGTATAATCACCATCCGTAACCGTCATATGAAGATAAAACTCCCGAGTATTGTTCAAAGTACCTGGAACCCAGGAATCCTGTCTGGACTCGATCGTTGGAGCGGCGGAGACGAAAGCGAGAACGCTCGATGCCGCGAGGGCGAGATTGCGGATTGAAACCATGATGTTTGTTTGTTCGTTTATTTTCTTTGAGGTTGTCTAGAAATCTAATGTGTGTATGCGAGTTAATTCGAAGCGAAGCTGGTAAGAATGAAGATGAAGATGATGATGAAAATAAAAATTACTTCCACACCATCCATCAGAGCCTTTATACAACAAATCCTCAGTCAATATTTCCCGCCACTATCCCATACAATTCTTCCTTGCACTCCATACACGTACACATCCTCCCTACCTCTCCAACGTCACAGTACTTCACTCGTGTATGTAAGTGCATGTGTGACCGTCACCATTACGAGCTTCTATTTCCATCCCCGGTGAAAACGCCATGCTATCTACCCATCATCACCTTCGTCTCCCACAACCACCCCCCCGAAATCGACCGAGCGATGCAGAAAAGCCGACTAGGTATTTTAACCTTACTCTTTAAGCTTATGTACCTCCCTGTGTACCCATCCAACCCTTCTACCAAAATCGCTAGAATATGCTTCTTTCGACCCCGCATCGTACAGAACCAGAACTGGGGTAGTGTAGTTGCACATCCTGTTATCGTATCGCACCAACACCAAGCGATTCGAAAACACGAAAAATAACTAGATACATGCCACCATTTCGTATCGTGAAGATTATTAATTCTCCGTGTGGCATAACCTGGTTCATTGGGTGTTCATTTGTTTGTTTATTCATCATAGTAATAATTACTAACAGCCATTAAACAAGAAGCTTTTGGGTGACGGGTGACGGCAAACGGGATCTCCGCCTCGTATCGGATTACGTGAGGGGGATCTGCAGATGTGCAGATATGCACACATGCACACATGCATGCAGGTATGTAAGCTTCGTGTTTGGAGGCTTGGGAACATCAGATGATGGGGATGTGGAAAATTGGATTTGTACATTCTGGAGTGATGTTTTGAGGTAAGGTTGATTTCGCTGTTGGGTTGGGCTGGGAGGGAATGTGTGATGGGTAACGGGCGATGGGTACGATGTGTATTGTGTTGTACGAGGTGAGATCGTATGATGAGGTTAACGGTCGGGGAATACGATGTACACTTTTGATGGGCTGTGGCGGCTTGCACTGCAATGATGGATAGAGAGAAGTACATTGTTTGCAGAATGAAGGATACGACTATTTCTGCAAATCTCGCCTTTCAAACGTGTCCTAAATATTTTACGGTCAAATACAAATACAAAATCTCTTCAAGAATCCGCTTTCATGTGGAAGATCATGTAGTAAGTACCATATATAGCATTCGCCGCGAACACAAACATGGCAGTTACAGATTCCTCAATACACATCTTCCTTCCCTTCCCTCCACCTACCCTTTCTAATCTCCCGAACCCCTCGAATTGATTTCCAACCAAATACATCACAACTTCGTCTTTAAACCAAACTCCCCCTCAACCAACTCTAATATCTTCTTCGTGGCATCTCTTCGACCGCCATACTTTTTACTAACCAGCTCTCCCGTTTCCTTTGCTCTCTGCTTAATAGATTTGTCCTCCGTAACCTTTATCAACGCATTTCCTAATTCCTCTCCCTCAACACCCGGTGCACATCTTTTACTTCCCCAAACACCAATACCGAAAAACTCTACCTTTTCCGTATAATCATATGTATCAAACCAACACGGCAATACCAGTTGCGGAGTTCCAGTCTCAACACTCTCGTAATATGAATTTGCGCCGCCGTGATGAACAGACGCGATGATGTGACCTGAACGAAGGATAGATATTGGTTCTGCTTTGAGCCAGGGTACTAGCTTTACTTGCGAGACTATTGGTGCAAGAATTTCGGCAATGGCGGGATCGGGTCCGGGTGCTATGGGCTTGAGTTTCCAGAGAACTTGGATGGAGGGGTTTTTAGAGAGGAGAATACGGATTCCGGTGGCAATGTTGCGGTTGAATTCTTTGCTTCCGTATACGTGTGATCCGAGATTGATAAGGATGGTAGGTTTTCTCTCCAACCATTCCAAGAGTTCTGGATCGGTTTGAGAAAGTGGGTAGGAGGGTATGGTGAGGGGTCCACAGGTCGTTACATTTTCTGGAATGTGTGGGAGTTTGAGATCAAATTCTCGTCCTGTAGGAAGCAGATAATGAACATCTTTGGAGTATGGAACAAAGAATGAATATTGGCCGGGGATATTTGCCTTTTTGCGTCCAGCTTCGATAGCTTTGATATTTGGGGATGTGATGACAATGATTATGAGTCGAATCATGAGGATGATATTCAATGGAATGAGATACCATGGAAGTGGAAAGTTGTAGCCAGAACAATCACTAATCAAGAATATTAGATGGTAGATTCCGAAGGAACAAGAATGAACTTACGCAGCTATACCCCATAGTGCAAACCCATTCGGTTGAGCTTGAGCTAAAGTATCTTTAAAACTATTCGGCGTAATACTCAAAGTTTTCTTTCCCAAAATAGCACAAGCATCAAAACCCTGTGCACAAAGTTTTTCAACCACAATTCCATCCGGATCAACCTTCTCAACAATCTCAACACAAGAATGAACTCCCTTTACATACTCATCAGGAGTGTAAGAAGATAAAACACTCGGAATCTTCGCATAGATTCTCCACGCCTCTCGAAATCCAACCCCATGACGCATAGCTTCCTGATCCGGCGCAACTAACGCGAGTTTCTCGACCATTCCTGGACTATCTATCGGATGAAAAACTGCTTTGATACTACCAGGCGGGATTGGGCCATAATCACCAGCATTCAATTCATCGACGCGGGTTCGAATGGGAGAACGAAAGTTTCCATAATCGATGATATCAGAGACTTCTTTCGCGATAGCGGGGGCTTCAAAGGAAGCGATGTGAACTTCTACGTCATTAAGGATAAGTTCATAGGCGGTTGCGAATACCACGTTACTTTGGCCATACTCGCTATTTGTTAGGAAAAGGATTTTCCGAGGGGGTTTTGAGGTTGACATGTTTGTGGTTTGGTAGTAGGAGGTAGTTGTTTTGAGTTGTAGAGGATGGTAGTTTCCAAGAGCCTTTCGGAAGCTGGTTGAAAACCTTCAAGACTATATGGCCCTGAGCTAGTCAAAATTGCCAATTTGAAGTCATTCACCTGAAAGTGGGGGTTATTCATCTAGCTGTATTGCAAGTATGACGAAACCAATCAGCCGTATAGCCGTTTCTATATTCTCGCTTCCGCTTAATGACTGACCCTCGGTAAATCTCAATTCACTAACAGTTAATGATAGTATAGCGATGTAGTCTAGATGGAAGTTGATGTAATATTTCAATTATGGATTAGTAAACCGCTTAGTAAATTCTTGGCCTACTAAAAAGCGGTTGATCAATATTTGCACAGACATGAATTAGTGGTAAGAGGGTGATTTTATCCATGACAGTCCCTGTCATCCTAGGGGGAAAAGCGATATATCCACTAAAAACACCCCGCACTTCCTTTATTCTCTGCCCCCTCAACTCCAGATTGAATTTTTGTAATCTTATTTCATGAAATACCTAGGTACAGACAGTTCTTGCTTTCGAAGGTTTTAATATCTGCAGCCGAAATTATTGAGTTTGATTTGATCCCAGTATTGCCAGCCTTAGTCTGAGCAGACCTTTCCAATTTTTATTCTGGATTTGATACAGCCATTTAACACGAACATCCAACTTTACTCTAAGAATAAAAGCTACAACTCCATTTGTGGTCAATGCTCTCTTTTCGAGCCTCAAGATTACTTGATTAACTCATGCAAAATATCTCCTTGATAGGCCTGCAGTATTCCGGGACTTGTTTTTCATGAGCTTCAGCAATCGCAGGACGAAACGTGGTTTTTTTAAGAACATAAAACGAAGTATCAATGTGGCACTCGCCCACAAAGTTGGATTCTGAATATCTATATTTAAAAGTTCCCGAATCGGTGTCAAAAGGGGGGCTGTTTCCTTCTTTAAACGCAGCAGACCGCTCACCCTTTGGCCGAAGAACAAAAGGAGTGGTAGGATCGGGCTGTAGTAAACAGACGATGTCTCCTTCCATGGTGGTCGTTGGCACTAGAACCATAGTTCCATTGTCAAGCGTGGCAAACTTTCTGTTGTAAAGTACCTCTGAGCAGATTCTTTCAGCTTTTTCATCCTGATCTATCACAGCATGTGCCCACAAGATGATGCTCAATGTCGAACGAAATGCTGCGGCGTGTTTTGTTATTCTCTGAAAGGCGATTTTTGTTGTTGGAGAGCACATAGTATACCATGAAAGCTTTTTAACAATTTTCTCAAGCATTTGTACGTTCAAATCAGGCTCAATAAACAAGTGTGTCAATGGCGGAGGATACGAAGCGATTTCGGGCGTTGGTACCGTCCGGTTGGTATCACACCAAAGCGGTGTGAGTAGACCACACCAGTGATTATATAATTCGGTCAGAGCCTGGGTCCAGAGCTCACTGGGATAAGGATTTTTTTGCGGCGAGAAGATCATATCTTCTTCTCGTAAACGCCAGCCAGCTTGAGCTGGAGTGATGGCATCTGAAACCTTTTTAATGCTGCCTACACACCAGCCAGAACATATCAAGAAGGACGCATTGTGCCACAAGTATGAATTCCCATAGAGCCACTGGTTTTCTTTGAAACTTTTGAGAAGCTCATTGTCACGCCGGCCTTGTGACATCTCTCGCAGACGCCGGTGAGAACGTGAGCACCCTTTCAATGTCCAATCCGGTGTCCATGAAGGCAAATTGAGTCTTTTCTCCTTGCAACAATCAACATTGCCGCCTTCAACATGTGACAGGACCTCCAAAGTTCCGCCATTTAGAGATGTATTAACGCAATAGCGAACTATATCTATGAAGACATCTTCCTCTTCTTTGAAATAGTCAACTACTAGCTCTATTTCTCCAAAAGAGTTTTTGTATGGCGAGCTTTGCAGAATTCCTATGTGTGCAAAAAGCATATCGCGAGGATCAGAAACTCCCAATCCCCTCCTGTCCGCCAAGAGATCTAACAGGTCTTCGGCAGAAATTTTGCAGGGCCAGCTTTTCGGATTGAAAAGATCTTTTCTTCGGTTCATCACGACAGATCTACTAAAAGATTCGGGTGGTCGGGAGGAAGCGAAGCTTGAGACCGAGATTATTTCGATAACCTGAAAGAGCTGTTCCCATCTAACACGTATTTTTCCACACTGCACCCATGGATTTACCGAAAAGAGCAACTCCTGAAGAACCCAAACTCTGGTGAACCAACATCGATCCAATATCTCCCAGAACATTTTCTGTACCCTTTGATATTGCTCTGTCGTATAAGAAGTGATTTCATTAAAGAACAAAGCTAAAATATCTGTTGCTGTGGCTTCCAGCGGGTTTGCAATCCGACTGTAACCGCGTGAAATTGCTCCTAGAAGCTCGATTGATGATTCTGTGGACTCCCCAAGATAAATAATCGTGTGTCGAGCAACTTGATAGATCTTTGCCATTTGTGACACTTGCTTGCTTCTCTCATTTATGTCCGCTTGGTTGATACAAATCGCATCTATCCATAAATATGCTTCCCTCAGAGGGTCACGGATATCATGCAAAGCAGAATCGAGATTAGTGGTGACCTCTAAAACTTCGTCGTTGATATATATCATTTTCTTGTTTCTGGTATCACCCCAGACATAAGAGAGGGCTATATATCCATTAAGCATATCATTATACATTCCACTCAAAGTAGTTGTGAGTAAATCGCAATGTATATCAGCTGCGGTATCCACAGAAGGTAACAAAACCAAAAGCCGAATCGAATCATGTTCAGTTAATGGCTTGTATTGATACCTGTTGTTTGCCATAGTGAAACACGATGTGATTACGATAGTGATCTGATAAGTAGAATCGAGATTTCTTTGGAAAGTGCGAGGTAGTTATCTACAAGTGAGTATGTCGCTTGTCTCACCAGGGTATTTCATCCGGTCAGCACTATGAAAGTATACAACCAACCACAGTGCGAAGAGAAACTTATCAGTCATCCTTGCTTTCGCTTTTGGAAGGTACGATTACTGAAAGTGCAAAAGGTGTTGAACTTGTCGTTTCGCTGTCAAATATCACCGGGAAGTTATCAGACAATACTTCGTATTCATTATCAGTCAACAAACACATCCTAGGGTAGTGAAACGACTGTCAGATCAAATTGCACCATCAGATCATGTTGTTCAACTACTATATTCTATATCATGTACTACGTCAAAGATGATAACGAACACTTCAAATTGTTTAAAAAATCGTATGAAGAACTATGATTCTATAAGGTCAGAAAACAACACATAACTGATCATGACATGATCATCAAGTCGAATATGCTGTCCCATAGTACACACAGCTCATCATAACCACGCATACAGGACATCAATGTCAATCGCAATCACAATCACAACGATTCATTATTAAAAGCGTCTTCTTGATCATGGTGTTTCATGGTATGATATATTCTTCAAGATCTTCATTGTGTTAATTTGCCAACGAAATCTTGCTATATAACGTACTTTGACTAACTTGCTACGTACTAATCTTGCTATCTATCGAATCTTTCTATCTACCAAACTTACTATATACATTGAATTCCCTTGCTTATCCTACATCCTCCTCATCGATTTCTTCGAGGTGATTAATCTCCGCGTGGATATTTGCGGCGCTCATGTCCCGCATCACTATCTCTTGATCTCTTGCTTCCACCTCTTGCGCTTTCATATTCTCTACTCTCCCGGCCCCGACGTGACAGTTCTTGCTGGTAGATTCGTCCATGAAGATGACGTAGACGATCTTGCTCACGTCGCCGACGTTCAAGGTAAAAAGCCAGGTTGAAATTTGCTGAAGATCCGGCGGTGGTAGAAACAGGCGGATTTTAGGTAGTTCTTGCGGAAGATGAGGATCTATGGGGTCGTCCTGGTGCGAGATTTTGATTGTTTGCCAGTCTCTGGTTTGGTGGAGCGATTGCTCCATTATGCATATTGCTATTATTTTGGATTTCTCTTGGTGTGGGCCGAAAATTTGATGGGATGTTCGAATTGCGAGAGTTTTGTGTTGTTGAAGCAGGTGCTCCCATATGTCTATTGCTGATATTTTGGACTGTCTTTGGTGCAGGGCGAGCAGTTGGTGCGACATTTGAACTGCTATTTTGTTGTGCTGTCGAAGCAACTGCTCCGCTACGCAAATTGCTATTTCCCTTTGATTTTTTTGATGCAAGCCGAGAAATTACTTCGATATGCACATTGCGAGATTGTGGTGCCATCGATACAAGTGCTCCGCTATGCACATTGCCAACATCTTGTCCTTTTCCCTGTGTTATCGGAGCAATTGCTTTGACATACAAATTGCCCTCTCCTCGGACTGGATGTGCAATTTTATCGCCGTGCAGATTGCCATCCTCCTCGCTTCCTTGCTTAATTTCTATTTCTCCGTCTGATTCTCCCCCTAAAAGCACAACATGTTAGCATTCATCGCATAGATGCACATTCAGAGGAGATAACATGACTTGCACATGTATTTGTACATGTGATCTGGCAGCTCGACTGGCATCTTAATCTCCATTGCTACTTTTCCTTTGCGTTTGTATTCTTGCTTCAATGTTGCGAATCGTTCGTTCCAATTGTCGAATATTAGGTCGAGGATTTTTCCCCCAACGTGGTCGCGGGTTTCCCACGAGTTGGATGATATTGCGAAATCTTAATCGCAATGTGCTTTCGAGTAACGAGCAATTTTCTGATACTATTGGCGCACTGTCGGTTTGAATGTCTCAGATTATTTGTTCGATTGAATGTAGAGATTTGATAAAGGTGGACGAGAATTTCAAAATCAACAATCTCGAAATTAAAATAAAAATGAATTAATTACCCAAATCCCCAAACGTGCGTTCAAAATTTCAACGCTAGTCTTCCCGCTCGAGAAAGTGAAATGAAGTGAAGTACCGCAAATGAAGAGTGAAGTGAGTGAAGTTAGGGGTAAGAAACTCCTTAGCCGAAGAATTCGAGAGAGGAAAAACTTCCTTCGCACTTCACATTCATCACGGTCATACAAATTCAACCACAAAACACAAGACACATACATATTCATAAACGCATTCTTTCCTATTTATCTCGCCAAAACATTTCGATAAAAAGGACAACCTCTTAAGGGAAGGGTATCAAAAGACCATCCCGCTTCGCTTTATCGGCAAAGAATCAGCCAGTCGCAAATATCATACCGTATTATCGTACATGATTTTCTTTCATTTAACATTCATGCTTGTGCTCATCCATCCTTCCATCCTTCCTTCCTTCCTTCTTTCCTCCCATTCTTATACCTCCATTTCAAGGTTTCCATTTCTAATCATCCATAGGTTTATCCTCAAGACTAACGCCAACCTTTTGTTCCGCAGCAGGTTCTGGCACTTCGCCAATACTTCCTACACTATCTCTGTTACCCGCTGCTACCATATCGAAGTTCTTGCTCATTCTTGCAACAGTTCCATAAGGTTTTCTTCCTATGCTATTCCTCGAAACTTGACCACTTCGTCCTAAACTATTTCTCTTTTCCACATTTGGAAGACTAGACACATTTGAAAGACTAGTTCTCTTTTCTACAGTGGGTTCCTCGATTCCATCTCCAGACCCAGGCATATATGTAGCACTTGTAACACTGGGGGTGCTAGTTTCTGCTCCATTGGCCAATGGTGACAAAGGAGAAGGTTTTGGTTCGACGACTGGACTAGCTTCGGCTGACGATGGAACTTCGAGACTTTGTCTCACGCTTCCTCGGGAGTTTCTTGGTGAATCGGTCGTGGCTGTGGGTGATGTTTGTACCGGGAATCGAGTCTCAGCTGCGGGTGGTCCTGAGCTTCTATCTCTACGGTGACCACGTGGGCTTGGCGCAGGACTAGTGGCGCGACTTCTTGCCCCACCAGCTGCAATGATTGCTTTTTGTCTGGCTTCCATGTTGGCTCGTCTGTTACTTTCATCGGTGCTGATGGCTCTGGGTCTTCTGGTATCAATGTTTGATGCAGAATTGAGGGATGAAGCTCGCTTAAGCTCAGAGAAGATAGCGTCTTTGTGAGCAAAGAGATCGCGAATCAGACGGTATGAATACTTTTCTTCCATGGTCATTGAGGTTTCAGTCTTTGGTCGAAGGATGCATGGCGCAAGGATGGTCGCGAGTTCGGAAATATAAGTCTCATCAGCGGAAGTAAGTTCAATTAATCTAGTGAAATGGGTCATGAGGGCATCCAAAGTAGCAATGTTGGCCAACCTAAGTTGACTGAGGGTATTTTGTAGAACTGAGATTCGAGCTGAGTCGGTAGATTCGGATGCTGGCGTGGAATAGATCGTTTTCATAATTTCGTAAACATGAGATGACACTAAAGAATCTATGACCAGGTATTAGTTGAGAAATTTTATGAAATGATCAGCAGGGTTAAGCTTACCTGGTAATTCTAGTAAATACAATTTAAGAACGCTTGCAATAATAGGAATTTCATATGGCTCCAAAGTTTCAATAGGGAATGGTTTTCCGGTGTTGAGCACATCTCGTACTCGGTGAGTTTGATGAAGGGGAACATCAACCAACCAGACACTTCTCCTAGCTGGATCGCCTTCAAGATCAGGATATCTGTTATCGAGGAAGGTGAGAATAGTGGTAATGATGACTGGTACCCTCTTTCTGTCCCCGCGAGCCCGAGCTTCTAGATCAACACCGAAAGTTTGTTCATCTGCAGAGTTGTAATAATTCTCGTAAACGATAACCTTTGGCGCGAAACCACCAGTGCGATAGTTTTCGAGAAGATATCGCAAATCTCCAAGAGGTTGTACGGTTTCTTGGTAAAGCATCATCTTATCGACTGTTGATTGCAGACTAGGAATGACGTTGCTGATCGTTCCGGAAAAGTCGAGAATAATGGTCTTGATTGCCTTGAGTCTGTCAAGCTCACAACGTTCCAAATACCTCAAATGCTCGAAGATAGCCTCTTCCAATTGACATCGCAAATGATCCAATTTTCTCACACCTTGCTTGTACCTCTCATCTGCTTCTGCGGCTTCCCTGCGAAGACGGTCGCCTGGGGTTTCGTTTGGATGTTGATTGTTCAAAGGATTCCAGCCCGCTAAATATTCAGAGACCGATCCAACAACAGGAGAATCTACAAAATCGGAGTTGGATGCGATAGAGAAAGTGCGGCCAACTTGGGGCTTCTTTTCGGGGATTCCTGTCAATTGGAAACCCTTTGGTCGCCATTGGTAGAACATCTTGGAACTATTTGCGAAAACATTTCCAACATTTCCAATCAATCGTAAAAAGCCATGCGATACCAAATCCTGTCCAATACGTTCAGCGTGACTGACACTTGTTGCTCCCATGAATTTCTGAAAGTATTCCACTATATCTGCACCGCATGTTGTATTTTGATATGTGCCCAAGATTGGAACCTTTGTATCGACCAATTTGATTGTTTGTAAAAGGTGTGTCAAAATCTTCTTGACTTGTTCCGAATTGTAGATTTCATCACCAATCTCTAAAGATTGGTCATCCTCTCCATCGTCCTTATCGCCAACCTTAATCTCTGGAATCTTGGCCTTCGGACTGGATTCTGGATCCTGGAAAGCAAGTTTATTCTCCTCTTCAATATCTTCAACCAACCGACACTTATTAAAGTAATGACTACGCAGCTTCTTGACCAGCTCTGCTTGTTTGTCGTGAAGTTTTATCCGGGCTTGTAGGTCATCCTGTGAATTTTGAACTCGATTTTCGTGTGCATCACACCAGCGCGAAAAGGGGGCGACGACTAGATCTCGAATGCTTTGTGCGATTTTGCGGTGATTTTTGGCAGCTTCTTCCATTTCTGTCCGTACTCCATCGTATGCCTATATTGCGTCAGTCTACCAGCCCCTCGAAAAGACGAAGAAAAATCTCCTGAATATCAATACCTTTCTAACACTTGCTCCATCATCTCTACCGAAACCGCCTGTTATTTTGTCTGTTGCTGCTCCAATATCTCCCAATTTCATTCCATAGACATCTTCGGCTTCCGCACGCATTCGCGCAATGGTCAGAACTTGTTGATTTTCGGCGACACCTTGCTGCAGTTTGCCGAACAGGACACCAAGACCTATTTTGATGTAGTTGAATTAGTACATGAATGCAGGAACGGATGGACACATTCTGCAGAAACAGGAAGCCCCTTACCTCCAGCATAATCTCCCGACCAAAAGGAATCCGCAAAATTGGGCGCCATTATTATGTACTCTTATCGTTGATTCGTGACTTCAATAATTGGGATTAATGTATTCGTTGATACTCGAAAGGTTCAGAAACTTGAGACAGACAAAACAAAGAAGAGAAAATCCTTCTCGTAGAAAGGAATAGAGATTGTTGAACGAATGACAGATTGACTGGAGAACTGGAGAAGTTTATGATGGACGAAGAAGTCGAAAAAGCTGGGCAGGGAAATAGAAGGAGGATTGCGGATTTTTAGTTGTGCAAGGGCCCTTTGGAACGAGGTTGACCGTTGATCTCGTTTACTCGGGGGTTTCAGAATGTTGAGATGAGTGAAGCTATCACCAACGTCGTTGGATATGATTCAGTTGGATAGTTTATTGAATGAAATGGGGATTGTGTGAGTGTGTGAGTGTGATAAGTAGGTAAACAAAGACATAGATAGATAGTATAGAAAAAAAGGAGTTTGGTAAAGAGTTGTAAATCATAAAAAGATGGAATGAGATAGTTATAATGTATTTATTATATAAAATGACATTTATTACTCGATTACTCGATTACTCCTTATTCATAGGTGCAATGCTATATATCTATATATACCTACTAGGGACTGATACAATTTTAATATACGAGTAAATATTAAAAAGCACTCGAACCTTTCCAGTCTTCACTTCAATTTCTTGGATTTTCGTTCCTACTTTAACTGACGTGCAGGGTCTTACATGAAAACCTCCCAGTAGCAAACCTTAAATCTCAGGAGTAAATCATTCCCAAAAATAGCTAAATCAGGAAATCTCCGGTAATCCATTAAAGGGGCTTAGCGCATTCATGCCAACCTAGTAATTAATCACGTTAATGGACTGGCTGGACGAATAAGTACGAGCGAGGGCATTGGAGTCTGGCACAAGCTGGGGGAATGAAGACGGACGTTGACGTAAAAAGATGGATGATATGATTTGATATGATTTGATCATGTGATCATTTCACCCATTCTATTGCTTATCTCGAGACCCTGACTTGAGACCGTTGGTACTTGGGTACATGGAATCTCATGCTTTTGTCACCGACATCAACTTTTTCATTTGGACTCTTGCTATTGTATAATTATGCCTCACACAGAACAAGATCCTCTATTACCAAGAGATAGATCAACGCCAGAAATCAAAGATTCAAGAGAAAGTCGAAATGCCTGCTTTGAACCAACAAATGGCCGGGGGAAGAGACAATTCAGTGATCTAATGGCAGTGGTTCTGGGACTATGCTCTCTGCTTATTCTTACTATGCTAATCATCCCTGATGGTTTTGTTGATAATATATTGAATCATCACTGGCCTTTTGGAAATCAAGAGCCAAAGACAATTGAAGAGAGAGTGGATAGAATCTTGACTGAAACACCACTTATAGGTATGGCCCTCTCGGAATCTCGGATAACATATAAATCATAACTCTTTAGCACTTTAACTAACTAAACATAGATGGACACAATGATCTTGCAATCTTCATAAGATCTGCTTATAAAAATCGCATCTATGATGAGAAGTTTACCAATAAGTTTGAGAATGGTGGGATGGCGTATCACGTGGATATTCCTCGATTGAAAGCAGGAAAGAATGGAGGTGCTTTTTGGAGTGCATTCGCTCCATGTCCCTCAAACTGGAGTGATTTTTCTACCCCAAATTATGACTCTTGTTAGTGATATCTCGTTGGTGTTTTGATTCATTTTGCACTCTTTATACTTCCCTCATTTCCTCTTGCTTTCTCTGGGTATACAGTTTTGTTCTACAGTCCTGATTAATATCCTCCGCGACTTCTTCCACGCATTTATTTTCTCTCAAAATGTATTCAGACATCCGACTAACTTTCTGATATAGCCGTTGACTTCACTTTGACACAACTTGACCTTCTCGCTCGTCTCCAAGCCGCCTACCCCTCTCATTTTGCACTTCCAGGAGACAGTAGCACTGCCTTGACTGCTTTCCAAAACGGCCAACTCATATCGCCATATATCATTGAAGGTCTACATCAAATTGGAAACTCCATATCTAATCTCCGCCAATACTATACCCTTGGAGTTCGCTACGCAACCTTGACACACAACTGTCACAATCGCTATGCAGATGCGGCACTGGTTGAGCTCCCAGAGGGTGGTATCGAGAAATCCAAACCTCACTGGGGAGGTGTTTCCCCCTCTGGTCGTCAGCTTATCCGTGAGATGAATAGGTTAGGGATGATTGTTGATCTATCACATACTAGTCAAGACACAATGCGTGCTGTGCTCGGTTGGGAAGCCGACTGGTCAGGTAGTCTCGCCCCAGTAATTTTCAGTCATTCATCTGCCTACGCAGTATGTCCCCATCCGCGAAATGTACCTGACGATGTTCTCCAACTCGTCAAGAGAACAAACTCCCTCGTCATGGTCAATTTCTCACCAGACTTCGTATCATGCGTTGCAAACTCGTCCAATACAAATGGACTTCCAGATTTCTATCCCAACAACTCAACCTTAGAACATGTATCCAGACATATCATGCATATCGGTGATCTCATCGGCTATGACCACGTAGGCTTCGGTAGTGATTTCGACGGTATCCCCGATACACCAAAGGGACTAGACGACGTGAGCAAGTTTCCAGACTTAGTAGCTGAGCTTCTCAAACAAGGAGTCAGCGACGAAGATGCTGCGAAGGTTGTAGGTGGTAATATTTTAAGAGTTTGGAAAGATGTCGATAAAGTTGCTGCGCAGTTGAAGGTCAAGGGAGAGAAGCCTCTAGAAGATGATCTTTCTTGATTTATGGTTTAGATATATCTAGGGGGGCCGATTGTGATTTTGAGATAGATTCTCATAGACTTGTAACTACTTTCCGACATTCAGACCTGTACATTGTTGAATCACATTTTGAACTATCAGATATTCTAAGATATTAAACTATTTTCAAACTTTCAACTACTTTCAAATATTCAAGTCCTTATATTATTGAAATACAACTTGGATTCTTAAATACTTTGAGATGTCAAATTTGAGTAGAATATTGAACGATTTCAAACTTTCATTTATTTTCAATTTTCAAATCGTTGTATTATTGAACTGTAATCCGAACGATCAGATACCCTGAGTAATCTGAAGTTTGAGATGGAGCTAGAACTTTATTAAATGAAGTTTGACGCAGTGTCTGATCGACAATGAACACCTGCAATTTATGATTACTGGATTTGTTCAGGAGCTTATATTCAATTGAAATGCTATATTTATTCGAGATTGGAAGCTCTCTCATAACTAACAGGTCTCCAGAAATTCCCTAAATTTCAAACACTGAAAGCTGTTTAAATTTTGAAGTAAATTAATTGCATATTGAAACCTCTCAAATTTTATTCTACTAATTTTGACCATCGAACACCTCATTACAAACAAAATTACACCATAATTGTATCTCCAGCAGCATCCATGGCTCCATTCTCAATGAATCCAAGACCATCCATTTCCCGCAGCGTGTATTCTAAAAGATAGCTCTCGTCAAGCAATTCTTCCATTCTCTTGTAATGTCTATCCGTATAAACTTTCAAAGCATCAATGACCTCCTTCAAACTCTTTTGTCCTTGTGCCCCCTTGATCTTGAGATTCGATAAGCGAGAAGCGGGATAACTTTTGACGAGAACATGTAGGATTCTTTGTGCGACAGATGCTGTTCTAGCGTTGGTGTTCCAATCACGGACTCTGAGAAGTAGGTTGAAGATTTGAGCATCTGTCAAGGAGGCCAGGACGGTATCAACAGCTTTGAGACCTGAGATGCTTCCTTCTTCGTGAGTACCGGTAACGACGGTTGTGAATATGGAAAGTAATCGTGCGGGATGATTGAGTGTAAGTGCAAGAATGATGGCTTCCCTGTAGCTACCAGCATGTATGAAGTTTTGTAACTCCTGCTCTTGCTCCACAAATTGAGTATTGGCCGCTTCCCTAGCAGCTATTGTTGCTGAGGTTGTGTCCTTCCAGAATGTGACAGTGGAATCCCCACTTCCTGATACTATCATGTTTGTTTTAGGGTGGACAGTGAGAGCCCAAACTCTATCTTCGTGGTTATCTAATGTGCATTCTGATTCTCCGTTTGTTGCACTCCAGACTTTGACAAGACCGTCTCCACCTGCTGTAGCTATTTGAACATGTTTCCTATTTCTATCTTCTGGTGCTGGCAATTTTAACCATGCCACTTTGAGAACAGAATTAGTATGCCCTTCAAATGTTCGTAAGCAGCTGTAGTCGGAAAGATTCCATATCTTGACAGTTTTGTCTCCACTTCCAGTAAGAATTAAACCTTTTCCTGAAGCTGGACCAGACTCTCCTTGAAGAGTTGGGGTATCTTTTGGCGCAAACTTCACAGACCAAACACCACGACGATGACCACGTAATACACCTTGTACTTCTAATTCTTTGGTGGACCAAATTTTGACGGTTTTGTCTTGAGACGCTGATGCAAATAATTCAGAGTTGTGGTTAATGTCTAATGCGTTGATATCTTTGTCGTGGGCTTTTTTGGTTAATGAAGCTCTTGGTGCTTTGCCAGTCGCTGTCTGAGCTTGAATATCCCACCGCTTAATAGTCTGGTCTTGAGAACCGGTCAACAAAAAGCTGGGTGGATGATCCAAAGGCGACTTGTAGGCCGGTGAGGATTCTGGTGGCGGAGTATGAGGAAGTGCAATGGCACCAAGAGATTCGGCATGTCCAGTAAAAGTTGTATGACAAGTATATGAAGCGTTTTCGGCATCGATACGCCAAAGTCTAGCAGTGTTATCTTTAGCACCAGTGGCAATCCAGTGGCCTGACCAGTCAATATCTAAACAGATGATGATGTCTTCATGTCCCTTAAGTTGAGCGACATCGGCACCAAAATATGCGGCTGATTTTTTAGAGTCGTTTTCTGAACCTTGATTTAAGGAGACGATACGAATCTCCTCCGAATTGGTAGCTAAAGCAAGGAGGGATTTATCAGGTAAAAGAAATCCCAAATCGATGATCTCGTCATGAGTTCCAGAGATTCGCTGGACTTGGGGTAGAGCCGGAATGGTGATAGTGGAATCCGCGTTTTCCATGGGAGCTTTTGAGTGAAGGATCAAGGTATGATCTGCTTGGATTGACAGAATGAAAGGAAGGTCGTGGTATGAGAGCGCATCTACAATGGCATCTGCTTCTGCACCACTTTTTTGTGGTTTTGTGACCTCCCTACCATTTTCCATTTGCCAAACTCTGATGGTTCCATTTGATCCTCCAGTATATGTGAACTTCCCGGCCTCAATAAATCCGGCAGTTTCCACTTCCTCAAGCACGGGAATAACTTTTCTAATCTTCCACGTCTTCGCGTCCCACCACATTATTGTCTTATCCCGACTTCCAGTAAGAAGCGCATTTTCTTCTGGCGAATAATCTAAAGCTCGAACATCCGATACGTGTGAATCTAAAACCGAGGCACAATTCCTCTTGTAAAGATCCCAAATACGGACTTTACCATCTTGACTACCAGATGCAAGACGAAACCCTCTCGCTGCTTCACTCTCATTGTTGTCATCATCTGCTTGACTCTTTCGGCTTCCGTTCTTTCGGTTTCTCGCTGAAATGCCCGATTCCTCATCCCTACCGCCCGCAACCAATTCGAAAAAGTGTAAAGCGGATATAAGTACATTGGGACCTCGAAATGTATGTGTGACGTAACCTCCGGCGATATCCCAAACTTTCACTACTCCATCTGCAGCTCCGGTTGCTAGCAGAGTACTCGTCTGGTCTACAGCTAAGACTACTACTGGCGTAGAATGCGGTTTAAGCGTTCGCAGAAGTTCGTAGTGGAGAGAAACTTCAGATGCAGGTGAAGGTCGTAGGGAGTAGATTCGCATAGACAATGATCTCGAACATATGATGAGATGGGAAGCAGACGGCGTGAGACTTAATGTAGAGATGACCTCTCCATCTCCTTCTATCCTGGCCAATTCCCTTCCTGTATTCAAATCTGTCAATAATGCATCTTCCCCGAGTGTTGTAGCAAGTATGCGACCCGTTTGGTCAAGTGCAACACTTCCTCCTGTGTAAATTGGCTGTATAGTATGCTCAGGTTCGAATGTCGTTTGGTAAGGAGCCTTGGTTGCCATGATGCGCCACAAGCTTGGTGTCTCAATATATGGCTTTATTATAATATTTGACTTTCTTACAGCGTGCGATCATGTTATAATACCAGACTTTATTATAATACCTGGCGCTCCTAGAATCAATTGGAGGTGAAATGGTTGATAACTAAAATATTTTTATTTTCACTTGAATCAAAAATATTTTGATACTGACAGGGGTCTACGATAAGCTCAATCTTAGTGTCCAATATCACGTGCAGACGTGTATTCCTTCTTATTTGCGATCATAGCCCTTTCTTTGAAAAGAAGAGTAAAACACTTGAATGATCTCATCGAACTCATCAGACCATGACTGTATGATACAGAAATAGCTACTTGTAACCATCACAGTAGGTCTACAATGCGTTGGTGCAAAATTTAGAGCATCTACCGTCAGCAACCATGGGCAGGCTAGAATCATTGACTGCTTGGGCATTGGTACGTTATTGCCTTTCCCTTATTAGTTGCAGGCGGCCAAGTCTTTCCCATACATCGAATTTGTTGAAGCTGTTGGAAATCTTGAATTTGTCAAAACACTTGACACCAAATTGATACACCCATGAAGCTACATACTCACAGATTCTAGGGCCGAACACGATATGAAGAACAAGTAATCTGGCCAACTCCACCAGATATTTCTGAGAATGCTGGCTACACACAGATATATGATGAACATGGGCATCCAAGAAATCCAGAGACCAAACGGAGAGAACGTGAAAACATTCGTGCAGCTAATGAAGTGATGCAAGTCACGGGTATTGTTGAAGATTTGACTGCTGTGAGAGAAGCTGCAATATTACATAACACGAAGAAAATCGAAGAGACAATTAGAGGACTAAGGATATTAGAAGCTGGCCGTGCTACACTACATGCTGGTGTCTGGGGTGCTATTGGGTTCAGGCGAAGAGTCTTGGTACGTTGATTTATCAACTGAATACAGTATCGTGCTTACACGTCGAAGCTCTACAGATCATATTCTGAAATTGGAGTCCTAGCGTTGATCCAGCACGAGAGAACTAGGAGATCTGTCGCAAGCCTATTTTTTTCCGGGCTTCCCACGGTCATAGCATATCATGTATCAGACTGGGCGGGCTGCTTCTTGGAAGTTCTTCTAGATCAAATGTTTGATGAAGATGAAAGAAGACTTACCTCTCGAGAAGTATGGGTCAAGTTCATTGCCGACAAATGGTGAGTATCTTATACAAACACATAAATACTGACGCAACTGATGATTCGTAGTCTCAACTTAAGCTTTAGTTATATCACATTACACTTACGGATGTTTGCTATGTTGCATCAGTTTGGATTGGTCGAATATAACCAATTCCTACCTCCATTGATGTCATTAATTCCATTCTCAAAAGCATCACTACTTCAAGCACCACCTCCACCTTCAAGAAACATAGGTTCAATTGTTTCATGGACATTAGCTTTGCTTCGTTCCACAACCCCAATTGTGGCAGTATTATTTCATGGAAAGTTCAAATATATTGTTTCGCGACTCTTGTATCGACCTATATTCAAATCTCTACCTCGACCAAAAGGAGATAGTATGTTTGCTGGATTTGGAGTCGAAGCACCAATATTGGAATTTGACACCCCGGACGATCCCGAAGAGAATCGCCCAGTTCGAGGCGGAGAGGAAGATACTTTACGAGCTCTTGAAGGTTTGCCGGCGTTGGATAGAACAACACCTCGACCTCGGCGCCATACTAATGCCTCAGTAAGTGTTGATCCTGGTGAGGATGAAGACCCGCGACCGACACTGATCAGCTTTGACGTTGATTCTACATCCACATCAGCCGAACCGACGGTTGGTCAAGGGGCATGGTCGGCTGAGCTAAGAAGTACAAATGTTCCAGGAGAACCTAAAGTTGTCAAATATCGCAAGACTGGACTTACCATGCTTCCAACAATACTTGCCGCAGAAGGATTTAGAGAATTGGCCGCTTCCATTCTTATAACGCCACTTGAGGCCATAATGCTGCGATTTGTCGGTAGAGCATACGGAAATAAAGTTGATATTAGTCTGGACAACTTCTACGAAATAGGTTTCCAGATGCCTAGCTTGAAGCATTTGATCTCTTCATGGGCTTTCCAATTCATCGCAACGGGAATTGTATGGGCTGGATTCACATTTGTTATTGAGTATGTCGCAGATATGAAGAAATCAGAGCAACAAAGAACTTCCATAGAATCAGACTCTGACTGAGCTCATTTACCAGATTTTCATATCGACGCTGGTAATTTTCATATAGCTGTCTTTCTTTGAACTGTATAATCGGACCGAGAGCATCCCCGCGAACATTCGATTGTTGGTTCCACAACTCAAAAGTTCTGGAGGTTGGGGACTGGAGACTGGAGTATTGGGGCAGCTGCATTGTTTCACTCTTATGGGCTAGGTTGTCGCGTGGAAGACAAGCTTTCGCTCTTGAAAACTGGATATCAGGGGTGATCCAGCATGTGGAGTTGCGGAATCATGATCTTCTGACTCGAATACGATTAACGCCTTGACAGATGCAAAAAGATAAGTTGGGACGTTCAGGGAATACAATCAACAACGATTTGAGCGTGGTTCGGGTTTTATGGATCCAAAGATGTTAGATTCGGTCTCTTTGTGGGTAGTAGGAATTTTCCAGTTTGGCTTGATGCCAGGATAGATTAGCTTCCTCTGGCCATTAGGAATTTGAGAGTAACGAGGCAATACCTGCAATTGCCAGAGTTTATTCCAAGAGTGCATAGCATAATAAAATTGACTTTTTGGAAGACACCAAGAACAATTGATTGATCTGGGCTTGTAGGACTAATATTTATTTTCCGGAAAGACGCCTCCGAATCAGACGTGAAAGCTTGAGTAAGCCATCCGAAAGGCTTTTTAACGGCTCGTCTAGTCTCAAGACTTTGGACATGTGCTTGACTCGTTACAAGCAAAACAACAAGACCATACCAAGTGCGGGACAAGGAAGCTTGATTCAATAAGCTTCCACTGAAAAAAGTGGTTGATCTAAGCATTTTAGAGTGAGCATGGTTACTCTAAGCCGAAATCCACCCGCTGGGATGTTGTGGTTATGTTATGCAAAGACGGCGACTGATATGGGATTCTTGTTTTCCAACATGATTTCTGTGTTTGCTCATCTCTGTGATGTACGACTAATTGTACTAGACAGTTCTATCGCCACTTAGCTATTTGAAAAGTCTACCAGAGCAACGGAAATCCCGAACATTTCAACAAAACAATCATTGCATGGGTGTCAGTCTTTATAAAAACTTTTCTCGTCCTATCCGGAGAAGATTTTCGACAACAGAGCTACTTGGATAAAGTCCGTGAAATCAACAATTATCTTCGGCGTTTTTGTGGATGCTGTACTAGGATATCATGCATCCGATTAATGAATCTATCTTCAATTTAGTGCGAGAATTTGAGCGACTAACGAATCATGTTACTAATGATTTACAAGGGATGAATACTTATGCGACGTATCCCAATTAGTTTCATACTTTCTCGTCTTTTTCTCCAATCAGAACAACGAAAAAAGATGAACTACCGGTGAACCGCCAGACGCCAGTCGAGGGATCCCTCTACGCATGCGTGGCATGGTTGCATGGTTAGAAATCTGACGTCAAATTTGTTTACCCTTTTTCCATCAACGGCGTAAACACCTCTGTTCAATCCAAATGGTTCAAGCACAAGTTGTGCAATGAAGTATTGCCGAAATTCTTCCAACCCACCAGTTTGAAAATCTCCACTCTCCGCCTCTCCAGACCCCAACAGACTCCATGGGAGGGGAAGTCATGCAAATTTCTTGTGGAGAATCGAGGGGATTCTGCAAGATCTAGTGTGAACCGGAGACCCCAGGGGCAAAATTTTGTCCAGCAATTTTATGAAATCTAGTCCTATGATCCAAGTGGCTTAATCGGTCTGGCGCCTGTTTTTGGTAATACGTTCCAAACTTTCAGACTTTCACTACCCTAAGATTGCGGAAAGAACCCAACGTCAACATGACATCCTTCTACCACCTTTCCTTAATAGGTAAAAGTAACAGGTAAGCTCTCATCTGACAAGTTGGAAACTTTAATCCTCAAAGGGAATGTTGTTCGGTTGCAACTTTGGGATAAGATGGCTATTGAGATGCCCCGGGTTTTCAGATCATATATCTTCGCTCATTCCCCTCATTCTTTCTGCATGTCCCCGTATTCCATACCTCTCTAATTTCTTTTCGCGCCTTTCTATTTTTTTCGGAAAGGTATCCTCAAAGTTATTACTGAGTGGACAGTTCCCTCATAACTCCCTTTCTTCTTCTACGGCATATTTAAAAACGCATCATAATATAATTCACAATCATGTCTGATCTCCCTACAAAGGAGGTCGTCAATCATGAAGACGTCAGCTCTTCTCATTACAACACACCTGCTAAGATGAGTGAAGAAAATGTATCAGATTTCGGCAACGAGAAGGGTGCAGCTCAAGCTCGTCCAAATCATATCGGCCGAAGGGTCTCGGAGTGGGAGGCTCTCCAAATCGCTGCAGCAGGTGACATGGAAACTATTGATAATGAAGTACAAGATTTGGAAGCAGAGGTTACAGCTCGAGGCAAATCTCGTTCCGACGTATTCCAGTTGAAGTTCAAGGACCCTAGACATTACACTTGGTATGTATTTATTGTGCAAGAGATTCAAGAAAAGGTCTAACTGGTATTGTGCAGGTTATTAGTCGCTTTTGCCTCCATGGGAGGTCTTCTTTCCGGTATCGATCAATCTTTAATCTCGGGAGCAAATCTATACATGCCAGCTTCGCTTGGCCTCAATACAAAACAAGTTAGTTTGGTCAGTTCTGGTGTACCATTAGGTGCCGTCGGTGGTGCATTGATGCTTGGACCTTTGAACGAAGCCGTCGGACGAAAACAAGCTATCGTATGGTCTCTATTCCTCTACACGGTCGGAGCAGCACTCGAAGCTGGTGCCGTCAACTTTGGCATGATGATGGCTGGACGTGTTATCCTTGGTCTCGGTGTTGGTCTCGAAGGTGGAACTGTTCCTGTCTACGTCGCAGAATCTGTCGCACCCAAATACCGTGGAAACTTGGTCTCGCTGTACCAATTTATGATTGCGCTAGGAGAAGTTCTCGGTTATGTCGTCGCTGCTATTTTTGTCGGTGTTAAATCTGGTGGTTGGAGATACATGTTGGGATCTTCCCTCATCTTCTCCACAATCATGCTTGTTGGTATTCTCTTCATGCCCGAATCTCCCCGTTTCCTTATGCACAAGGGACGTACTGCCGATGCTTGGGGTGTCTGGAGTCGCATTCGTGGTACAGATGAAGCTGCTCGTAAGGAATTTTTCGTCATGAAACATTCTGTCGATTCTGAGCGTGAGATGGAAGGTGCTCGTAAGAGATTCGCATGGCTCGACTTCATCACTGTTCCTCGTGCCCGTCGTGCGATCATTTACGCAAATGTTATGATTTTCTTGGGACAATTCACTGGTATCAACGCTATTCAATACTACATGGCCACACTTATGCAACAAGTTGGATTTAACGACAAGGAGGCTGTTTTCATGTCGCTTGTTGGAGGTGGAGCCCTTCTCATCGGTACCATCCCCGCTATTCTCTACATGGAGAAATTCGGACGTCGTTTCTGGGCTATTGCTATGCTTCCCGGTTTCTTCATCGGTCTTGTCATTATTGGTTGCTCATACCTTATCCCTTTGACCAACAAAGCGGGTTCCCAAGGTACATACATCACCGGTCTTATTCTCTACGAAGGTTTCTTCGGTTCTTACGCCTGTCTCACTTGGGTTATTCCTTCCGAAGTCTACCCTACTTACCTCCGTTCTTACGGAATGGAGACTTCGGATACCATGCTCTTCCTCTGTTCTTTCCTCGTTACATACTTCTTTGCTGAAATGCAAAAGGCCATGTCGAATATTGGTTTGACATTGGGGTTCTATGGTGGCATTGCCGTAGTCGGTTGGTTTTACCAAGTGCTTTTCATGCCTGAAACTAAGAACAAGACGCTTGAGGAGATTGATGTTATCTTCAGTCAACCTACTAGTCAGTTGGTAAAGGAGAACTTGAGAAGTTCCATGGTCACTGCTAATGACTTCATTCACGGACGATGGGGTAAAGTCTTCTCTCCCGTTTCTGAGAGTGATATCTTCAGAAAGGAGAATGGACACAAGTCTGATGAGGGTGGAATGGGAAATGTTAAGCATGAGGAGTTGATGCAACCTGAATCTTTGTAGATGATGGATTGGTCTAGCCGTCACAGTGGATGGTTTAATGCTTTATGGAATGATTTCAAGGGAGGATATATTTTGGATCATGATCTAAGGGCATGAGATGAAATGATTGTATTAAAAAAGTCAGATGAACGCATGGTTGGACATGAAAGGAAAGGTTATATTCGGACGAGTAATGATTGATGTGTAATAGAAATGATATCCCTTGATTTTAATAATATATGATACGTTTTCGATATTAGCTTCTTATCCTATTATTTTTGTGTTCCACGTACGGTGTACAGTCAGGTGGATGGGTGTGTAGTGTAACATTTGAGCCAGAACCTAACAATGAAAGTCCAACTATAAGGAGAAATTGAATCAAAGTCAGACCTGGAAGTCCAGCTGTAAGGAGACAGTTGCTAAATAGTCGAGGAGGTTAGTTGCGTGGAAGTTGAATGTATGTATTTTGGTTGGTTGGGGGATTCTGAGATTGAATGGCACAGGCATTTGCGATTAATGCGAGAGGTACCTACCAAGCATCTTCTTACGTGTGCTGGGTACCTGGTATCCCTAATTGAGCACTTTGGTCCGCCATGAACAATTCCCAGTATTAGCTGCTACTCCTCATAATCCATTCCTGATTGTCTTACTTTCTCACACACATGTATCATCTAGCATATGTTTTATATACATTATCGATTTCTCATCCTCAAATACACTTCCCAAACTATCACCTTTTTTACAACAGGCCTCGAATCGGATCAAGTTAGTTAGCCCACAATCACAATGCACAGTATCATACTCAAAAGGCCGAAAAACATCAAATGAATACAAATTTGCAATTGTTTTCTACCAACCCAGCACTAATAGCATAAAGTTACAGTCCAATTTCCCCCCTCCACATTCTCCACCACATATCGCCCACTCGTCGTATTACCCGCGGCAATTTGTCGGGTCAAAGCAGCTTCCTCTCCATCTCTACTCTTCAAAGTCATTGTTGCCGTTTGATTCGTATACGGCACGCTTATCGAACCCGTTGTTCCCTTTGGAGTCGTAATCTCAATACTGTCCAATCTCCTCGAGCTTCCTGACGCTTTAACTGCAAAGCTACCGAGATCCGTCTCAAATCCCGCTTCTATATCCGTTAATCCTCCCAAATTAGGTGCCACGCTCCAAGATTTTCCCGCTGCCTCTGTAACTCTCAATCCCGCTCCATGGAATGTCAGAGCGGAAGTTGGTCCCGTGCTCCAGCCATGCGCATGAGATACTCGCGGATCATTCGTATACGGCGCATAGTGTAGAGTACCATCCGTAGAGTATCCTTCTATAAAAGTACTGTTCGTCATACGTGGGTCGTCCAGCATGAAATCTCCCCACATGAATTTAATTAAATCGACAGCGCGATCGGCTCTCCCAGCCATGTAGTGTGCTTGGATTTCAAAACTGGTGACAAAGGGGGATACGACATTACCGCCGCCTTCGGGGGCGGGAGCACCGTATTTACCCCAGCGTGCGGATAGGGAATCGGATACTTGAAGGGCTCGGGCTGGGGTGGAAACAAGGCCGGAGAAGATAGCCCATGAATTTCCGTCTTGTGGATAGAGTGTTGTTAATGGAAGAGTGTCATTGTCTCTAAACAGATTTGTTGTGTTATCCCATAGTGCAACATTGGCGGCTGATTTGATTCCAGCGGCGTACTCTGGCCATTTTGAAGTGGTCGGTGAAGAGTCATTAAGTACTTTTGCGAGTTTCGTACCCAGATTGAGAGTATAGTAAAGGATAGAATTTGCCTCGATATTATGACCACCCATACCAACTCGTAACCAATCAGGGTTATCTGGAGGAAGATTGGCCATTTTTGTCTCATCGATAAAGCTTAAGGAGAAATTCATTCCCAATGTGAATTGACCCCAATGTTCTTTCAAATACTCTTCGTCGCCGGTGAATAGATAATAATCGTGAATGTCGATCAGTGAATGAAGGTGATAGGTAAAACTCCAGGTTGAAATAACTGTGGTAAATGGAATTCCGGCATATGGTAGTGCACCTGAAGAGTTTTGAAGTACTAATAACGAGTCGAGAGAATTCTTGATGGTTGGCATATCGTTAGTTGAAACGAAGACTGAGGGACCTGAAATTGCTATATCTCCTGGCCATACGAGACGGTCTCGCTTGGCGCCATCAGTAAGAACACTAGTACCATCTAATAGTTACTTGTCAGTATCATTCTCGTAACACAGGGAGAAGAACATACTAGCAATGGTGTAATTGTTCCACCATGTTACAGGTTCTGTGATAGTACTATTGGAAGTGATCTCGCCTAAATGTACTAGAGAGTCCCCGGTTGTAGGGTCAATAGTACACATATCATTAGTATAGGCTCCAGCGTACCATACTCGATTGACCTGATCGTCATTGCAGTGAAAGTAGCCTGTATAGGCCCTAAGTTCGTTTTCTGCCTTGTGAGGTAAAGCAGTGTATTGTATAGTCAGATTTGAGACTTCAACGGACCCGGTGGTATTGTGGTAGACATTTAGATATCTAAATCCACCTCGTTGTTGTTTCTTTTCCGCTTGATAAAAGCCGCCACTGGTGACTGGATACCACAAAGCTTCATCGATTCCTCCATCGGCTGTAGCATCGCATCCTTTATCGCTGATCCACAGTGAACTTTCAGTAAAACTGATTCCAATGAACTGATCACCCTCTCCGTCAATGGTACCAACATTGAAGGAGACGATACCAGCAATATTCTTTCCAAAATCATAGGTGATAGCCGAAGAGGGACCGAATGTTGCTGGATTTGAGGATCTAGTAGCGGTCAATGCTTCTGCATTGGTAACTGAACCATTGATATTGTATACTGATACTGGTGATAGTGTTCGAGAATTTGGTGTAAGAATGTATTCTTCGTATGGTATAGCTTTGGTTGATACCACACACAAGCCAAGAAGACTGACAGAAAAATATGAGAAAATCATCGTGGGTATTTTCGACATGAATCTAAACGGAAATGTATACAGAACCCATGAGAACTTTGACCAAGATTGAAGACCAAAAGCTTGATGGGTGAAGATATGGAGCATTTGTTATACTTCCTTCATCGTAGCCATATATATTTTCAAATTGACCAAAAATATGTCATCTCGTCTTCAATCCTCGCAGAATTCGGTATAACAATGGACGAAAGTTCATCTTATTCAATGGAGATCTCCTTTAGATTTTTTTGCCAAAACAATTGTGTGGGGCTATACCGCCTTTTTTTCGCCCATATGAATGATATGGATGTCATGGCGAAGGCTGTTGGAGAAGCTCGCAAAGAGGCTCGTAAAGCCCGCTTAACCCAATTAGATCGTTTAGCTCGCTTGACAAGCATTTCCCCCGCAGTGACATCTAAAATGCGGGGAATTGATGGGGCCGGCTCAAGATCGGCTCGAGGTCGGCATATATTTTCAAAATTTATGGTGAATAGTAATCTTACCATAGGACTATGAGTAATGGTTTCCCATCAGATGGTAAAGAGGAGAGAGTGTAGGTACCGTATACTCGGTATTGTAAGGAACGAACACTAGGCAAAGTCAAGATTCAGTACGTATGTATCCATTTATGAGCCTACGAGCGGAATGATGATGCAATGCCTAAGTTGTAAGACTAAAACCAATGTCCCAGAGAAGGCCAATCAACATTTGAAACAAATTCCCATAATATGCTGATTTGTTTTCTCTTATAAATCTTTGAGGATAGAACAATCATTGCACTTTGGAGAGGGATGATTCTGATTTCGTTTTGGTTTTGGACAGGAGAATTTGCTAGGTGTCAGCACGGCGTTAATTACGAAAAGAGCGAATATATCGACGTGTAGCTTAGTTTGATTGTCCAAGAATTACAGGTGGAATGACATGTGGACGGCAAACTAGTCTAGGGTTTAGCACCGTCCGACTGGTTACTTTGGAATTGGAATGACCCGAGCATCTTCTTGTTTTCAAAGTCAGATTCATGCATTGAAAAGCATGATACCGGTAACTATCTACTCTTAAGAGAACTTTCGATTGAATGTTTGATCAGAAAGAATAAGAGTTTTGCTATGTAGGAAATCTAGGCAATACGTCACTATCCCCTTTTTTGCTTCAATACTTTCGATTGTCTTGATTACAAAGTATAGAAAGTCTATTATGTTTAAGAAATTTAAAGAGTATGATACTATGCCTTCCTCTATTTTGATACTTTCGATCGCCTGATCTGATCATACAGCAGTTGAATTGTACTGCATCTACGGAATGATGCCACTATTCTCTCTACTCTAGTTTCATCACGGGTTATCTTTCCACTCAACTTCACGTCTCCCAGTCCTTTTGTGTCTTAACGAAATAAACGAAGTGTCATTTTATACCCGCTCGAGCCGCTATCATAATTAATGTACATACGTATGCCCAAAAGACCCAATCCTCCATGTTCAAATCATCGCATGCCTGTTTATATCACAATTGCCAAATCAGGCCTGTCCATTTTCTCATCATCCATGTTTGGGTAGTAAGGCACGATAGCATCGGCCGATAATACATAAGCGCTATTGTAAAGCGTCCAATAAGCTAATGAAGTAGTCAGCATCGTGTTTGTAAGTATGTAAAATTGGAAGAGGAGTGACCTACGTTGTCTAACTTTGCGTGCTGGGTGAAATAGACCAGCCCAGACGTAGTTGAGAACAAGACCTGGCCCAATTGCCATTCTGATAGCCTCAATAGCTTCGACAATACGATCGATGACGTGGGGACTAGTTTCAAATAAATTGGGGTATAATAAGTTGAGAAGATGAAGCATTGCGTCTTCACAACCAAGACCAACAACGCCCAATGCCACATGCTTGACAACAGAGGCGGCAGTTTGTCTATGAACTTGATCACGATCGATCAATGCATCTTCGAGTAGAGGCGTAATAGCATAAACGTAATCTTTAGCCATCTCACCAATGTATTCGAAGAGGAAAGAAAGTGATTTCAGAACACCATTTTGAACATTGAGTTCGGGAACACGGTATTCGTTCATCAAAGCTGGGAGAACTGTGAATGGAGCACAAGTTTCCGCAACAATACCAATTGCTACAGCTGTACAGACACGAGATTGACGTTCTTGAACTCGAAGATTATTTAGAAGGGTAGCGAGAACATCCTGAGGTCCAATAGCTTTGGCGATGAAACCGAATGTGTTATTGGCAGCACGACGAATACCTTTCTTGTGGGCCTTGAGCATGTCTAGAAGTTCGAAACAGATTCTCATCCATTCTCTAGCATTAACACTCTCAGGTCCACGATCAGCAATACGACCGACCAAATCAATGGTATTTTCTTGTACCTTCTCGTGTCGATTTCGTAAAATTGGTGTAAGTCGGGGAAGTAAATCCTTAATTGGGGGTTGCATTTGATTGATACCGACCACAGTGACAATAGAACGCAAGGCACCAAGGATAGAACCGAGAACTTCTGGGTATTCTTCACCGAGATATTCGTAAAGAACGATACCTAGCTTTCCCATCAAAGCATCTTCACCACATTGCTTCATAACCATTGCGATACGAGAGATCAAATCCGCCGCTTGTTGTCGAACAGTCGCAGATTTGTTGTTTAATCGCCACAAAATGGTACTGACAATTTGGGGGAGGTATGGTTTACATCTCGTGCCAAGAGCGTTAACCACAGTTCCAAATCCATTCAACATGACGATATCCTCGACACTTTGTTCCTGGAAAGAGTGCAAAATACCATCGATAAGTCGTTCTTCAAGTCTCTCACCAATGTCTGCAGCACCGAGACTTGCAATAACTTTCTCGATAGTCTCCACAGTCATTTTACGATATGCTTCGCTTTCATCCTTCAAGTTATTGACGATGCGCTCCACAATCTCGCCGACACCGACTTTTTGGCCGAGATCAACAGTAGTCTCAACAACTTGTCTATAGTTACGCTTGTCCAATGCCATTCTTCGAACCCAGAAGCTCTTGAAAAACTCATCTAGCACATTCTCCTTCAGGTATCCTGCTGTTACACCATCGGTACCAGCGCATTGTGAAACAACTTTAAGTACTACCTTTTTCATCTCCTCATCAGGAGATGAGAATTCTCTCAAAAGAATCTCCATGATTTGTCCCGTGTAGTAGTTGGCATACTCTTCGTCCATCAGAGGGATGATGTATCCAACGGCCTTCAAGAAACCAGCAAGACCTTTTCCACGTTGTTTCTATTTGTGAGTCAGTAAATTGTTATTTGACGGTTTGGGAATAAGGAAAAGATTTTGTACTAACTCTAGCACCGGTCCATAATGGATTGAGGATATCATCGAAGCTTTCAATACCATATGGATTTGCTGCCTCTGCTAAAGCTGCAATTGCCAAACTGGTCACAGTTCGAACCTTTGTTTGATCGTCATTAAGATTACCACCGATACAATCAACCAAACCTTTTAGATGAGGAAGCACAGCACAACCCATCAAGATAGGGATCTGTTGAACAATCTTCACACCAGTATGTCTTGCTTGCCACGATTTCTTACTTCTACAAACTGCTCGTAAGAAAGGAAGAAGTGCAGGAATACCAAGTGCAGAAGCGACGACAGCAAATGCTCTGGCAGTTGTGTTTCGTACATATTCATCAACATGATCGATATCTGGTCTCATAGTACTGATCATGTGAGCTAAACCGGCAGCTTTACTCAGATTGGAAATGATCTCTCGACCTTCCACTCGAGCGTAGTAGTCTTGATCGATAAGCAATGGTTCGATGACGACCAAAATCTTGTGAACATAAGGCCTGACAAGATCATCAAGTTTGTACAGGATACGATCAATAACCTTGACCAACAAATGGCGCTCTTGATCCTCCAATGTCTTTTCCATGAGCAATGGAAGGATTTGGTTGAATAATGGTCCAGCGCCAAATTGCCTTGCGTTGTCCGTAAGTTGACGCAAAGCAGTCTTTCGCATAGGTGGAGTTCCATTCTTGACTTTGAGTAGAAGCCTCATGATCTTCCTTTCTTTGAGTTCTTCGACACTCATAGAATTTTCGTCACTACCATCTGTGAGCTTTCCGAAATATGCCATATCCTCCGCCTTGAAAAATTGTAAATCTCCCACGCCGGGTATTTCTGTGGGGAGTTGTTTTGCTAATTGTCTTCCACTTTCTGGGTCTTGCATCATGAACCCGCCAGTAGGCAATGGTGTAGACATAACCTTCTGCGCAATAGTTCGTATTGGGGCGTAACCTGGCGGAGGTTCTAAGATTTTGTAGCCTTCAGATGGTAACATCATGTCGAGCTCCTCATCTGAAAGTGGCGCATTTCTCGATGATATATCAGTTCCGAATGTAGTTGGTATAGAAGGACCACCCATTTGTGATGGATGCATTGGTGTTACTAATCCTTGATTGCCCATGGGGGTGGCAGCAGGTGCTTGATCCCATCTAGATCTTCTCCTAGGAGTTTCGTCAACAGCAGCGCCTCCAACAGCGGGTGTTTGATCCCATCTCGAACGTTTAGTTTTACCCTCCGCTGATGGTGGAGCCATGCTAGTATCTTCCTCAGTGCCAACATCCCATCTCTTCTTTCTTTTGCGTCCACTTGCGACAGCTTCCGTGGAACCAGCTTCGTCGTTTTCATTATCACCAGGAGAACCACTACCTTCCTTGATCAGCGTTACAGTATGGTGGATGACTTCGCCATTCGCTTTCTTTTCCTCAATGGCTTTCCTAACTCTCTCTTCCTCACGCTCAAGTTCTCTTCTAGCCATGACATCTCTGTAGCTTTCAGCATTTCCATCAGCTCTTGTAGGAGTCAAGACCCGGTCATGTCGACGTTTTTGGTAATCGGTTTCGCGATCGGAAATTCGTGCACTTTTCTCTCTCCCTAAGAGAATATCTTCCTCCTCGACCCCATTACCCTGCGCGAATTCGTTCATCTGTTCCTTGGAAGCTGTGTACTGGCCTACCAATCTTCGGCTGGTATCAGCTTCCTCCATCTCATCATCATCACCATCTGCCACTGCTATGGAAGTATTATAACCTGCGAATTTATCACCGCCATCGCGCTCATAAAGACTGGTATCGAAGCTTTCTGTTAAGGAGGCCTTGGTGGAAACATCAGTTCGCTGACTTGATGGATCAAATGTCTTCGATCCCTTCTTACCAGCAGAGGCAGCATTCCTCTCAGCCTGTAGCTTCCTGATCGTCTCGAAGTCGGTGTCGGACATGTTGGCGCGTTGTAGTGATGCGCATTGGTGTTTGGATGGGATAATTTTGTATTGATTTTGAAATCGTGAAGGTACCTATTAGCTTTGATAGCCAGCACTAGTTCGTGTTACTAGCCACCCGCCACACGAGGCTAAAGTTTGATGTACGCGTCACGTGATAATTGATTGCCCGGTGTTGGTACATGTCCTTTCCACCAGTGTACAGTGTAAATGCTCACTTGTTATCTGCCCAATGGAACAATTATTAATGGCTTCGTAAAATCTTATCCATTTGAAATAAATCTACCTACTGTTTGTTCCACGGAATTCTCACAATGAAATTTGATTGATCCAGGTCGAGAAGTGTAATAATAATAGACAGACAATTGAGAAGGGGAATATGTCAAAGAATCACGCCAGAATCACAAGATGTTCAAGATGGTATCAACTCACAAAACAGAAACTCCTAGAAGTTTTGTGGTATGCAATATCGCTCAATTTCAATTTTCGTGTCATACAATCGCCTAGCCCAAACTCCCAGTTGTCTTCTATCCTTAACCTTGGACCTTGAAAGTGCGTCCGGTAGCTGTCTTTCTCTCTTTCTCTTCGTTCTCTGGGCGTGCTCTTCTCAGGACTACTAATCGTCAGTAATGTGCAACATCTACTTTTCAGAAATGAGAGCCCACCTTGCAAGAAGTCTGCGGTACGTGTACGCATTCTAGAGTGAATGTATGCCTAGGAGAAGTTAACACTGAATCATGAATTGGCCGTGTTTCATTAAAGTACCTTTGATGCTTTGATATGGTAATGGAAGTAATCACGGAAGGTTTGGATGTGGGAAATAACTTCATCTCTTCGTTGAAGCGTGAGGTGACGAGGGAATAAAACTGTGTGAATTAGCAGTGTGAAATAGAAGCTCACGATACCACAGAAGAGTATTTGAGCTTACCAAATGTGACATATCCAATATCTCCACTGCCATTGTCCTTTACTCCCGGAACTCCTTGAAGCTCCAATGGCGGGTCTGTTCTGAACAATACCTGAGGAGCGTTTTGGATAGCTCTCCTTCGGGCATCTACGAACTCTTGAATAAAGACCCTTCCGAATACTCTATCTGTCTCTTCGCGGAATACTGTACTGAAGATAACAGTAACTCTGTCGTGACTGGCCTTGATATAAATCGCTTCTTCATCACGATAATGAATTGCCATAACATCTCCACCTTCTCTGACACCTTGGGGAGCTTCCTCGGATGTGAACTTCGATGCTTCCTCCTGTAATTTGTGGAATTCGGTGAAGGCATGCTCGAATGGCGCAGCCATGGCATTTCGTTTCAATAAGGATATACGTCTAATCAAATCATCTCGGGCTTCTGGAAATACATTGCATCAGCATATGCCATGTATAGTGAACGGCATCCATACCCTTCTCTTCTGGCAGACTTTCTAAATCCACTTGCACCGAGAAATTGTAGCCACTTTCCGGCGCAACGACGTATGGACCATATTCACGCTCAAGAACCTGCTGAGCGCCATATCGTACAAGTTCATCGTAGCATTTGACTTGTATGGAAACGAGAATTTTTGTCTTTGCTTCAGGGGTCGAGATGTGGAAAGTGACACCGTCGAAATCGGCTACAGTTTGGTCAATGTTCACCGGTGGTGCTCTGATCTTGAATTAGTGTTGGCTGAGCGTTAGGATACTGGTTTACACAAACCCTGAAAATCTCTCCGTGAGTACGGATTGAATGAGTACATTTTGGTAATCGAGGAGAAGCATTATGGTGGTGTGCGAGAGACTTGAATTTCCCGTTATGATGTTTCCAGTACTACTAATGCACTATGGGGAATTAAGCTGCTGCTCTCCTGTTGTGTTGTTGTAGCTCAGGTTGCTGACGACGTGGGGCGGGTGGCTTAGCTTTAGAGTGCTAAAGCGGCATTATATCTTCGAGAGATGTTGTGTATGATTGCTTCGTTTTGCTGCCGCTTTTAGACCCGTGGAACCCATGCTTATCGGTAGCACTAAGGAATTTTATCGCATAGGTTAGAAAAAAAGTTCTGGTTCTCAAACTGCATATGAGTACTTTTGCGCCAGTTTATAAATATGGTTAAATCTTACTTGTAAGTCCTCAAAATGATATATGTCAATGAGCAATTACTGACATGCTCACTTCTAGAAAATACGAGCATTCGAAATCATTCGGTCTTGTCAATTCGAGTACTTCAAATGTTGTTTGGTCAACAGATGGAGCCGGCGTCTCGAGTCGAAATACAGGTTCGGGAAGAGCTATAGTGGCTGCCAATGAGGAGGTATTATGCTGGGAAATAAAGACGGGAGCACTTCTGAGTCGATGGAGAGACAATGAATGTAAATCTCAAGTTTCAGCCATTGCCCAGAGTAAAACAGACATAGACATTTTCGCCGTGGGATACGAGGATGGTAGTATACGACTATGGGACTCGAAAATTGCAACTATTCTAGTCAAGTTCAACGGACATAAGTCTGCGATTACTACACTAGCATTCGATAAATCTGGAGTCCGGCTAGCTAGTGGTTCGAGAGATACGGATGTTATTGTATGGGACCTGGTTGCTGAGGTTGGCTTGTTCAAATTGAGAGGACACAAAGATCAGATAACCGGACTCCAATTTATTCAACCCGGTGCGCCACAGGAATCTGGTGAAGATGAAGAAGTAGTTGATGTGGAGGACAGTTCATCTGAAGGCTTCCTTCTCACCACTGGCAAGGATGCACTCATCAAACTCTGGGATATGACATCTCAACACTGTATCGAAACTCATGTCGCTCAAACGAATGGAGAATGCTGGGCTTTAGGCACTTCACCGGATGGTAGTGGGTGTATCACGGCTGGAAACGATGGGGAAATGAAAGTGTGGTCTATTGATACAGCCGGCCTATACAAATTATCGAAACAGGTGAACGGTGCAGTTGAAGCTCGATATCTCCAAGGTAGAGGAATTTTGCATCGACAGGGAAAAGACAGGGCACTCGAAATCAGTTTCCACCCACGCTTAGACTACTTTTCGGTTCATGGTTCGGAAAAGTCGGTTGAAATATGGAGGATACGATCAGAAGAGGAAGTAAAGAAAAGTTTAGCAAGAAAGCGCAGGAGAAGAAGAGAAAAGCTGGCCGCAACTGAGAAGTCAGCTATGGAAGTTGACGAATTGGATGAGAAGGTCGAAGACGTTTCAACTGCTGATATCACAGACTTTTTCGTCCCGTACGTCATTGTTAGAACGGGAGGTAGAGTTCGATCCATAGATTGGGTACGCATCAAAGGCACCAAATCTATACAATTGCTTATAGCAACTTCGAACAATCAATTAGAGGTCTACACAGTAGTCACAAAAGAGAAGAGTAAGAAATCCAAGAGCGAAGAAATGCCGGATTATTCAAGAACACTATCGGTCGAAATGCCAGGACACAGAGCAGATATAAGAGCGTTGGCACTGAGTTCCGACGACAAAATGCTGGCATCAGTATCTAATGGTGGTATCAAAATATGGAACGTTCGCAAGGGAACTTGTATACGAAGTTTTGAGTGTGGCTATGCTCTATGCTGCGCATTTTTGCCGGGTGATAAAATTTTAGTAGTTGGAACCAAATCCGGGGAACTGGAGTTATTCGATGTAACTGCGACTGCAATGATCGAGAGTATCAAAGCACATGAAGGTGCCATTTGGAGTTTACAAGTACATCCAGATGGTCGCTCTGTGGTATCCGGAAGTGCAGACAAGTCAGCCAAATTCTGGAATTTCGAAGTGATTCAGGAAGAGATTCCCGGAACCACACGGAAAACCCCAAAACTACGACTTGTCCATACTAGAACATTGAAAGTATCAGATGACATTTTGAGCTTGAGATTCTCACCAGACGCACGTCTGTTGGCTGTGGCTCTCCTGGACAATACTGTTAAGGTTTTCTTCGTCGATTCTCTAAAGCTCTTCCTAAATTTGTATGGTCACAAGTTGCCTGTACTTAATATGGATATTTCTTTTGATAGCAAGCTCATTGTTACTTGCTCTGCTGACAAGAATATACGTCTTTGGGGTCTCGATTTCGGAGATTGTCATAAAGCGTTCTTTGGACATCAGGACAGTATTTTACAAGTCGCATTTATTCCACATAGTCAAGATGGCAATGGGCATCATTTCTTCAGTACTAGTAAAGATAAAATGATCAAGTACTGGGATGGCGACAAATTCGAACAAATCCAAAGATTAGATGGTCATCACGGTGAAATCTGGGCCTTGGCAGTCAGTCGAACGGGTGACTTTTTTGTCAGTGCAAGTCACGATAAAAGTATCCGAGTGTGGGAACAAACTGACGAGCAAATATTCCTTGAGGAAGAGAAGGAGAAGGAGTTGGAAGAGTTGTATGAATCAACTTTGACAACATCTCTGAATCCTGATAAGAGCGATGAAGATGACGATAATGAAGTTGGAGCCGCTGGAAAACAAACGACCGAGACTCTCATGGCTGGAGAAAAAATTGTCGAAGCCCTTGAGATCGGCACTGTCGATTTGGAACTAATGGCTAAATATGAACTCGCCAAAGCCACTAATCCTAATACAGCTCCTCCAGCCCGCAACCTCCTTTTCATGGCTCTCGGTAATATCAGTGCCGAAAGACATGTTCTCAATACTCTCCAGAAAATCAAAGCCGCAGCTCTTCACGACGCATTGCTCGTTCTTCCATTCTCCACTCTCCCCATGCTCTTCACATTCTTAAACATTTTTGCCCAAAAAGAGATGAACATACCACTCACATGTCGAATATTGTTCTTCATGTTGAAGACGCATCAAAAACAGATTGTTTCAAGTAAAACTATGAGGACGATGTTAGACGGTGTTAAGGAGAACTTGAGAAAGAGTTTGAAGAGACAGAAGGATGAGATGGGATTTAATTTGGCAGCTTTGAAGATTACGGGAGAGAGAGTCAAGGATATGGGGACTAAAGATTATGTGGATGAGGAGACTTGGGAGGAGGACGATGGATCGAGCAAGAAAAAGAGAGGATTTGTTCAAGTTTCTTAGGATGTTTGAATTTAATTGTGGCACCTCGTTTGTATAGATTTAGGCGGACATCAAAAATGTAAGATTTATAAATTATGGTCAAAATGGTAGAGTGGTGGAAAAGTTCAATGACATTTCTTTGCATACCAACCAACTGTAGAAAAGACTGAGATGCGTTATGCCATTCCGGATTGCAGTCAGGTCGTGATTCCCCAAGTTTTATGTTTGCAATTCTCGAAGCAAATGACTCAAAATACGCATTTGAAAGAAGCCCGAAAAAGAAGGGGCATACTTCAAGCTGGACTTTGTGAGAATATCTAGTTGTTTCCCATGATAAAAGCTGAAGCCCATTTCTAACAACAACGAAGATTGTATAATGTATATGGCTTCGATCTGTATCGACAGAAGTTTTGGATATGCACTCCATTGCGATAATAACTTGGATATTCACACCTAATTGTTTCATTCATTTCTGGACAATAATACTGTACTGTTCTATTTCATCTTGAACATTCATGACTGTTCTGTAGAATCTTCATCCCTATCAAGTCGAAGGAGGTAGTTCTCTGTCAGTCTTCATCCCTTAGGGATATTTCGATGAAGTCTTTGAAGTCCGAATGATCTAGATTCTTGATGATTGTTACCAGAGGACGTGTGCCAGAATGTCTTTCTTTTCCTTTCCAAGCCTAACACATATATCTGCTTTTGTGTTTCAGAGCAAAACATAAAGAGAAAGCAGAATCAAAAAATTACAGCAGTCCGTAAATCGCGTAGCATAACAGTATAAAGAAAAGGGATATCATTTGATTTCTTCCCGTCTACAACTCCAACACCTCATTTCACCCCTAACGAAAATGTCATCTCCAGCCCCTTCCCGTACTCCGGTCCTACGTCTCCGTCCGCTTTCTGAATCTGACAATCCCTCTCGAGATTCCATACACGCCAACGTCGCCAGGGATGTCGCAAGATATTACAAGAAAGCAGGATCAGCATCAAGTCCTATCTCTGTCGATATTGGGCCAGCGTATCACCCACGATTTAACCACCGAAATTCCTGGGAACTAGAGTCTCCTAAAAGATCGGAACCTAATTCACCAACCGAGTCGTCTTTTGCTTCTCCTATTGAAAGTCGCCCTTCCTCTCCGGTTGGATCTACGGGTAGTATGGTTACTCACGCCTCGTCTCAGACGGACAACTCATCGACAGAATCTAAAAAGGCTGCCCCGAGAGACGACGAATCAGTTAAAGAGCGAGACGAAGCAACGGAACGCAGCTCCAATCTCCTTGAGCAACTGTTGATGGAAAAGTCAAAAAGCTTGATCTTAGAAAAGGAAAGAGATGACGCAATTCTCAGTGCCGCAGAAACCAAGACGAAGTACGAAATGATAGAGAACGAAAACGATGATGCCAAGCGAGAATTGTGGGAGACACGGTATCAGCTGACAAAATTGGAGAAGAGGAAGGCGGGTCTTTTCGCAGGCGAGAAAATTGCGTTGGTGCAGGCGGAGAGAGATCAAGCTATTTTACAAGCAGAGGCGAGTTTGAAATTGCAGAAGCAGGCAGAGAAAGAAAAGGATGAAGGAAAGCAACTTATAGTTGAAGTCACAGAATGGCAGAACGAGAAAGTGGCGGAGATCAATGAAGCGAGACAAGTCGCAGCCAAGAGATTTGAAGATATGGAGTTGGCAGAAAGAGAAAGAGATGATGCATTGCAGCTTGCATCTGCAAGATTGAGTCGAATGAACGATGCACAACGAAATGCATTGGTGAGATTGAAAGAGATGCAGCTGGCGCAGGAGGAAAGAGATGAAGCCCGACAACACGCAGCAGAGAGCTTGGGAAAGTGGATTCGCTTGGAACAAAAATATGAAGAAACAAAGCACGAAGCCCATTTACTGCGAATGGAGATAGATAGGATGAAAGAGGAGAAGAAGGGACGAGGGTACTGGACATATTTCCTTGGTGCATTGTTTGATTAAGAGTATTTAGGGCAACTGTGCTCATGTATTACTTTTTTTGCGAGTCTTGTTCCATAGGTATCTTGAGGGTTTTGACACTCACTTAGCGAGAATTTCATTATGGTCTTCCAAGGCCATCTCGATTCGCGCCCAATAAAATGATTTTGTTGCATTTCTCATGATTCAATTACCATTTTGGCGTTTCTTTAGCGGTGAAATCCAGTATCAAAATGAACCTGTTACGGTCAATGTGACGTGATTGGCGAAGACAATAATTCTAGATTCTCAAAGAGGTTTCATGTATGATCCTGAAATCTCATGAAGCTGCGCAGATATATCTAGAACGTTTCTTCTTAAACATTCTTGTCATTCTCCACACAATCCTCAGGATTCTATAATGCACTTCTCAACAATCTGAAACAATAACACAACATCTAACTCAAATTTCATTTAGACGACACACTTAACTCGTACAAAGACCCTCGATGAGTTCTCATTGTTTCCTACTGCATACTTCTCAGCGCTCTCTATCAAACATACATAAGTCAAAGATTAAATAATCGCAATGCCAACCACAAATCCAGTTCCAGTCTCAGGCTCAATCCAACCTCCCACTACAACTTTGGAATCAACTTCAATTTCGTCATTGATAGTCGTTGCTATTCCAATACCAACAACAGAAACAAAGAACCCAGTAGCTCAGCTGTCAACCACGATACCATTTATACCTCGGCGATGGCGATCCCTAGATTCGACTACAGGTGATATCGACAACGGCCGTAATGTTAAGAAAGATAGATTAGAAAAGTTTGATTGTCTTCGCCGAGAGATCTATTACGTAGAGCAAGAATTGAAGGGCGCAGAGACAAAAGTATTGAAGCTTCGAGATGAGCTATATGCGTTGCATGAAATAGATTCGAGTATTCAACGTATGGAAGATTTCTGGGGAAAACTAAAGGGGGGGAAAGGAAAAGAAGAGGACCAGGGAGAAGAGAGTGAAGAGGAAGCTGAGGGTGGTGAATCTTTGAAAGGGGAAGGAGAAAGAGATGGTTGAATAACTCGGAAATGTGATGGGTAAGTAGATATATCTTCTGTAATAGAACGATGAGATAGGAGTACAGTCAAAGAGTTCACTTGTGTTACATGCCATACCATCTTTTCTTCGATGATTGAAAGAAGAAATTTGTAATATTCAATCTTTTCTAAATAATGAAATTGTTCGTGCAATGAGATAGTCTTGATGATGGAATTGATTTGAAACAACGAATTCATGATGACAATGGTAGTACCTCCAAAATCTTCAAATTAGAATCATAAAACAGACTTTAGTCCGGACCACTGGAAGCACTGGGAATTCATATGGAGTCAAAACTATCAGAAACCTCGAGTAGGTATTTCTATAGAAGTCTGAAAAAATATGAATAATATACAATGACTATAACCAGCACCATCTTGCACACCATAGCTAATAATCTCCAAGCCCCCCCCTCTGTATGTCACACTCCCATCATACAATCCAACGACCTCCTTGTCTATCATCTCAACCCCTCGAAGAAGGAAGTTTGAATCCACCCCAGTTCAAACGCGAAAATGCACCCAGAGGATCATATTTCTCCCTAATAGTGATCATCTTCTCCACATTCTCCGCTGGCATTGTAGAAAATGGATTTTGCCATCCTCCAGCATCACCCATATAGATGAAATCTGTTTCTTCACTCGATACATTGTTCTCAATTGCAAAGTTATGGATTTCTCCTATGACTTTTTGGATCCATGTTGTCATGCGGAGGTCATCTTGTGCTAAATCCCAACCGGTGCTCATTTGCCACCCTTTTTCATGTTAGTATTTCTTCAAATAGAATAGGAACTTTTGCAAAAGATGAGGAGTAACTTACAGATACCGGATTCAGTGTCATCTCTTCCCCACACATTGCCAATACCATTGGTCTTTGCAATCGTGTTGGCGCTTTTAGGATCAAGATTTGTGACGAAAGTTGGGTAGAAACCAACAACATCTTTAACATCCTCGACTGCGGCTTTCCACATTTGCCACATTTGATAGAGAACATTTCCATTTGGCTTCATAAAATGAACAGCAAATTCGACCCTGGAGTCATACATTAGCAGTGATCATTTCATGGCAGATTGTGTGAACTTTACCGGAACATTTGCAGAGGGGAGTCGAGTTGTTTTGCAAAAGTAGCCATTGAAAAAACATTATTTATAGATTGTAATGCCGTAATTGCTGTAAAGTTTTCGAATCTAGATGGTGGGCTCTCGGTTCCAGCTTGAACGCCTATGAGGGATGCTGACATAGCTCCTGTAGTAGCATTGTATGTAGTAGTGATGACTGCTCCAGCTGCAATCGAAGGATCGTTGTTGGCAGCTAAATCACAGGTAGCATGAAGGAAAGATTCAATTCCACTTTCGTCGAATACCTGGATCGTAGTGCTGACGAGAGGGATATCGAATGTGTTAAGTGTGAATTTGGTGACGATACCGAAGTTATTGGCACCACCCTTTAATGCCCAGAAAAGATCGGGATTGCAATCTGCGGATGCTTTGACTTGAGTACCATTTCCAAGAACAACATCATAGTTGACAACGTTGTCCATTGCATATCCATACTTATTGTTGAAGTAATGAACGCCACCGATGAGAGTAAGACCAGGAACACCAATGGTTTTAAGACGACCACCAATGACAATACGACCATAAGGTTCGAGATAAGAATAGACATCATACCATCTATTACCTGGACCAACATCCACGGTGGTATTATCGGCGGAAATCTGAAGGTCGTTAAGGCCAGCAAGAGCTACCATTACACCAGCATTGATATTGTTGGCCCCAGGGAACTATAAGAACGTCAGCGGAAGATTGCTAGCCTCAAATATTTACTTAAACCTTACATTCATATGACCTCCACCACGAACAGCAAATTGAGCGTCACAAGTACTGATAATTCCTACTCCCGCTGCCACTTGATCGGCATTTATAGGGCTGAAGATACAAGCCGGATCCGCATTAGTTCTAATATCCCATGCCTCAAGATTGTAGTAAGTGTAGTTTGAGGTATTTGGGAAGTATAGGTACTCCGGATAAGTGGTTGAGAGTTGAGAGCATGCACATGCTGAAGCTTCCGAATAGGTAAAAGTTCCATAATCAGTCGTTACAGTAGTACCAGCAAGGGAGGTTGAAACATTAGAAGCTGCGTAAACAGCTCCTGCGAAAGTAGATCCTGCGAGTAGTAATGAAAACATGATGAAAATGGAGAGGCCCAATTAAAGAAAGCGATAGACTGAAAGATAAAGTTGTAAGCTGTTGTGATGAATGAGGGAGCCGATTAGAAGTTTCTTATATATTTCCTTCTGAAGACATACATATTTCTTTCCATTACGAATTTTATGTCTAATATCACCCAGAGCCACCTTCCAAGACCAGAAATGATGGCTATGTACTAGACTGACAGGATGTTTTACTCAGATGTTTTACTCAAATTGCTTTCGCATCCCCTCGCATCCTCGCATTCTCATATTGAGGCGCATTACTTTCAAGTTAGCAAATAAGGAAATAACGAACCATCAATCCAGATTGATGAATACAATAAAGAGAACAAACCCCAGAAAATGGATCATAATTGACCAGTTGATATACATCGTATTCGGACTGACGCATAGAAGATCACTAGCCAGGGGAACATCGGAGGATTCGCACATTTGGATATGGTCCGAGCTGGCCGTCCTTTGACGTCGACGTCTGATCATTTAAGATATATCTGGGGATGACTACCATCTTGCCATCATAAGTTTCGATATTGAATGTGTCAGTTTTATTATTAAATTTAGAAGCAATTTTGATGTAACGTGGAAGATTTGATGGTAATGCCACAAGGAAATAGTCAGTTAGACAAGAATCAGATTATGCATAGTCTACCAAGTAGTGTAGTACTTTTGATATGATTATTACATCAAGAATAAAATAAATCATGTCATCATATGGTTCAGTTAGTTGTGGCATTTTTCGTTATAGTACTAAGTCATTAGTTTATATCCGCTTGAGAAGTATACTTTCATTCGCTTCAATCCAGACGACAACTCATCAATTCCCGTTCTTCCTTTGATCTTCTTTTGATGTTCTTTATGGCGTGGAAAGATCACTATGACCTGATACCATGTAAATACAATTGATATGATCGTCATATCCCAACTCTATTACCGGGTAGTGGACAAATAGTCTGCAATTAGATCATCATGTCATGAAAACTCAATGCTCAGTCTACCGAAATACCAGGGTCTCGGTATCAAGCGGAATAAACCCACAGAGGTACAATAAGGGATGGCTCAGTGAGTGGATACACATGCAAATGTACAAGGTAGTAGGTAGGTATGCTTAGATTTACCTCTTCACCCCTATCACTATCGTGTCTTTAAACTTCAGGTTATCCGATCTTTCGGATAAGGCTGAGATGGGAAATCTCGGCCATCAAGGTTAGATGAAAGATCCGCCCGATAGTATAAAGGGACGGACAACTTCTCGCTCCACCATAACCGAAAATCTATACAACAGACAAGATAGTAAAGGCAATGATCAAAACCTAGATCAAATCAAAGCAACACTCTATTGCTCTCCTTTTATCAGCTATAGCTAACCTTCTTGTCTATTACCACAATACAATACTTCAATACATGAGGATTTCCACTCTATAACTCAAGATTTGGTGTATACAATTATACAACTCCATCTACAGCCAAGATTTTATTCTGAACCCCTAAAAGCTTGAAGTCTTAAAATCATACGTGTTAATCTTCCAAATTCTTTCATGCCCAGGGGTATCCAAGAGTCCGAACTGCAGCTCGACAACCGAAAGCTTTCATCGTTTGGATCTATTCAAATCATTCATTCTCATAATTTGAAATACCCGAATCAAATCACCTCGTACATTACTTTTTTTTCAATCTTTGAATCCATTCCGGAAGGTCAGGAATTCTGTTCGTGACTTCGAGAGTCTCTATCTAGGTGCTTGTGTGAACACAATCCAGACAATCAGGAACTCTTACCATTCTCATATCCAACCCTCAAGCCTCGAAACTCAGAGTAGCTCTCACGATGTAATCATCTGATCGTACGCCTCATCTTTATCTAACCCCCAATTCCCAACGTGGAAATCAACAAGTATCAAAGCATTACAATGTTGCAATTCACACAGGACCAGGCAACATAGCCAATACAACACAATCACAAAGTCATCATGAGCAAATTTGAAGAAGAAACCATCGCAGAAATAAACGAATCATGGAAGAAGATAATCCGAGCACTCACTCACCCCAGATACCTTTCATTCCAACCCCCTATATTCAAGCGAACAAAACATATATATAAGTTACTCGCTCAATAAACAATCACACCACATCCTCGTCACCATCTCAAAAGTATCAATCATTAATCATCAATCATCATTATTCAAACAAGCAACAAAAACCCCATTACATCTCAATACCAATCTCCATAACCATCATCAACACCATCACCATCGCGTTCCCAGAACACCAAATATGGATATTCTCCGAATACAATCTTGAGCTTAAACCAAATCCCAAATCCCAAATCCCAATCGATCATCAGAAAATCCTCAGTATCAAAAGTCTCACTGCACAAATACATCAATCTCCATATCACACATCACACCACAACAATCTCGCTTTGTATCGCCCCCTCCCCTCCCCCTCCCTCAAAATCAAAATCAAATCATCTTTCCTCCTTCGCGTCTCCTTCCCTCTCCATCCCCTCCCCCAGAAAACTCAAGGAATAGGTGCCACAAGCAACCCCGCACACTTCGCGCTACAAACCCCAAATGCCGTATTGCACGCCACGATAGTCGCCGGTGCCGTCGCTCCCAGCGTCGCGCCCCACTATATGTATTTTCTCTCATTAGCATGTGTATATCTGTTATATATTTGAGTTATAACTGAGTTACATCTGCATCTCCATCTGTGTATATCTTCTCAAGCTTAGAAAAAAAAAAAAAAGGAAAAGCAATAAGATAGAAAAAAACCCCAGAAAAAAAACCTCATACCGTCGCGCCCCCCGCCCCGTAACAAGCCATCACCACGGCCGCACACCCACTCTGACAAACACCATACGCGACCGGTCCTGCTGTTGCGATGCCCGCAAGGATTGCGACTGTGATGAGAAGTGTGGATGATGGCGATGGATTCATATTTTTTGTGTATTCTTACTTCCTTTTTTTTCTTGCTCTTGTTCTGGGTATTGTTTTATTTTATTTCGTTCTGGATATTGAGTTGAGATGATATATTCGGAAGGATAATTTGTATGGAAGGATGATAAGAACAAAAACAATAGCAATAAACTAATCAAATTCAAAATCAATAGAACAAACCACTACTCACAACACAGCACTTTATATACATTCCCCCCTCTTCCTCGTACGCCTTACCCCTCTTTTACTTCCATCTCCATTTCCACTTTCACTCCCACGCCTCACCTCGCCACACCTAGTTAACCTTGGAACCTTCTTCTTGACCTCCTCACACCATCTATCATCCAATCACTAATCACCGATCACCATCCCATCTCATTCCATCCCATTCCATCCCATTCCTCTCATTTTCTCATTTTCCATCCTCATCCCCATCCCCCAGAAACCACCAGAACATCTATCTAATATCCGAGGTTGCACAACATCGCAGATCGCAAATCATATATCGCAAAAGCGCACACACACGTATACATGCATTTGCATACCTATCTATGTATATGTACGAGGCTACCCGACCTACATCACACTTCACAGCGCTCCGTACAAAAACCACCAACCACCACCCTCCAATATCCGAAGCCACGTGTGATAATCCGAGTGAATGAATGAATGAGTGACCAACCGATCGACCAATTGACTGACTGTGAAACAGTTAGACAGTATGAGAGATATCTATCGATCACGAATTTTCGTCAATATAATATCAAGACTGGAACAATATATATATATATATATTTATACGCTATGCAGTGTTGGGCATCTGCAGCATTATGACGATGCGAAATGAAAAATTGATAGGTAACGGGAATGCTGTGGTCTGTCTCGATTTGTCCATCATAAGTATACCATTCCACCCGCGATCCTGTAACGCCATAAGCCAAGCCAAGCCAAGCTGAGCTGAGCTGAGCCGAGCTGAGCCGAGAGAAAAAGAAGAACAAAAGATAATAATCGCCAATAAGGAAACTTATCCAAAGCTCACTAGAACACCTACTCATCATCTAACCTATCCCATATCCCTATCCCCATCCCTACCCACCTTATCATCAACAAAATCAACTCAACTCCCACGCCGCAACCCCTGCAAATCCCATCGTACAATTCCCCTTCTTCCCCTCATAATCTCTCTTCGTCATTCCCCTAGCATCCTCTCCATTAACAACCGTAACCGCATACAAACTAATCGTCTGACCTCTCACACCCAATTCCTTAACCTCCACATCTACCCACCACCAAAACCCGTCAAAATCAAACGGCACCATATCATCATTTCTTCCATCGACTCCTCCTATCTTCAAAACTAGACAATAAGGTTTACCAAGACCATTTCTTTCAAAGTCGAAATGTTCACAGACTTTTGAGAATTGAAATCGCATCATTTCTTTGGATGTGGATGAGGATGGGATGTATTTTTGAGGTGGAGTAATTGAAGTTTGTGAGATACCATGATCTTCCACAGAACCGAAAATCTGTAATGGTTCACCACCAATATTTCCAATAAAGTATTCTTCCCACGTCAAAACTCTTCTATCTTTTCTGAAGAAATGTGACTTATTGGCCGGAAAATGTTTGAAGCCAAATTCTTCATTCGACATGGTGAAGTAGGAAGAGATCAAATTTTTGTTGTACATTTGATTATCTCCTAATTGTCCGGATCCCCAACAAGCGTCAATTAGCTTCCATTCCCCTCCATCGATACGTACTGCATTCCAAGCATGACCGCCAGGATTAGGTGGTGGACAAGATTCTCCTGGTCTAAGCGGTGTATAACCAAATCCTTTTCCGTGACCAGTTACCATGATAGCTTCGAGTCCTGCTTTAAGTGCAATAGCTGTGAAGAGACCAGCATATCCACCACAGACAGCTAATCCAGTTTTGATAGTATCGGCAGGTGTAACATTTTTGACTCGGTTCCCGAAAAAAGCACCAGTATCATAAGCGATGTTATGATGAAGCCAAACGAAGATAGCACGAGCTTTATCAGTGGGCGAGCTGAAAGGACGACAAAGAACATCAGCAAGATATCCTGTATTATCAGGGGATCTTGGAAGGAATTCCCGTGAATATTTTGACGCAATTTGATCCGGACCAGAAAAGTCTCGACACAAAAGACAGCCCTGTGATGAAGGAGATAATGTAGTTGGAGCAGCACTTACAGCTTTTACTTGAGCCGATGTTGGCTTGGATCGAAGGTTAACAGGTGGTGGTACTCCTCCCCCAGGTTTTGGTGCATCAGATGGCGAGATTCCCGTCTTCTCAGTCAAGAACTTTGTCATAGCATCCGTTTTTCTCATATATTGATACTTTTCCGGATTATCTCCATTTCCGTCAAAGAACATGATGGTCGGATATCCTTCAATACCATATCTTGCCAAGAATGATTTATGTGCATCAACATCAACTTTTGCAATCACAATTCTGTCAGAAGCAAATGCAAAATCCTCGGCAAGCTGTTTATAATGTGGATCCAATTCGATACAATACTTGCAATATGGAGCATAAAAGTCCACAAGAGCAAATTTCCCGGAGAGAATAATACGATCAAAATTGTTAGCATTCAATTCTTGAACAGCGGGACCAGGAGGCCTATTGTATGTAGGTGTTGGTCCTGGTGATGGGTTTGGTGTTTCGGTAGATTTGTTACCAAATCCCAGTGATAGAACAGAACGAGTTTGAGATGGAGGTGGTAATCTTCGCGGTGGTGGAGAGACTGAATTCTCATCTTCTACGTTTGCAATGGGTCTAGGAGGCATTTTAGGTGGGCCATTTGACCTTGATGGCAATTTGGGTGGCAATTCACGTTCAACGACTGGAGGTTGTTTGAGAATAACTGGAGCTGACTTGGTCTGTTTTTAAAAGTGTTAAATTTGTAATTATTAAGAGGTTGGGAGCTAGGAGAAAAGTTGAGATGAATATGCCTGGAATTCTACGTCCAACCTGAAATAGAACAAACTTTGATGATGAGATCACCCGCCCAAAACCAAGTCTAGAAATAGTACTAGAAATACTTACAGAAACGAGAGGGAATTTAGCCTTCTGCTCTAACCTTGCCTTCTCTTGTAATTCCCTTCTTGAAGGTGGCAGGGGTGGAAGTTTTGCCATATCCAATGGAGGAGGTAGCATTCTTCCATCTTTTGATCCTACAGATGTTATTGAAGATGCAGGTCTGCCATAACTATTCAATGACATGGCCGAGACCGTAGACATTTGTGAAATGGTCGAATCCCCCGAATCTCTCCTTGCCAATTGTGTAGAAGTAGATGCTCTTCTTGGTGGCAGATTTGGAGTTGAGGCTTTTCTCGTGGGTAATGGAGGAGGTGCATTTCGAGCTGGAAGAGCAGGACTTTTGGAATTATTAACTGGGGCATTGCCATTGACTGGATTCGAGTTGGCTTTTGTGCCAAGTGGTTCATTGAAGGGTTTCTGGCTAACAGAAGAACCATATGTGACAATTGGGGGATTGTTGGCAGTCTTTGGTCTTGTAGGAAGAGGAGGTCTATCGGAACTTGGAATAGGAGGTGGTGGAGGCCGTTTGGCTACTATCAAACTATTATTCGGAGGGGCAGAGTCCCCCGCTTGTTGTTGCTTCAATGCAGCAATACGTTGCGCGAGGGTGGTAAACTGTGGTTCTTCAACATCGGCCATGATGTGCGATATGATTGTAGTAACTTTTCAGACCTTGGATAAACGCGAGATTATATGTAGTAGCCAAGAAACAGAAGGAATACTTGTTGAAGGTGGGGCCAGTATATTGCCTAAATGATTCACTTGATGTATGCTGGGGTCACAACGAATTCGAAGCGCGAGAACGACAGTGAGATGGATATTGGATATTAAAAGTCTGGGGTAAAACGAAAGACTTATGATATAAACATTAAGACGAAGTTTTCGAAATCAGGATTTAACTATTATCGAAGGATTCATGACAACCGATGTAATGTAAAGAATGGAAATGAAATACCTCAGCACAAGGCTGTGGTGCGGCACAGTTAAGTAATTATGTATGTGATAATGGAAGATCTTCAAACTGGGCTGTTTAAAGTGGTCGACGAAATTTCTGATTGGGTAAAGCAAGCTAAGGCAGACTTGGCAGGGACCAGAAGTGGAATTCTGAAAAGTTCCATCTCTCATATCTCCGCAGAAAATTGGATTATAAGATATTTATAGATTTATAAGGTTTTGCTTACTTGCTTTTGAATGATGTATAAGGAAATACGAGTAGCCATCTAAATAGGTAATGTATTAGAATGTTTTAATTGGATTTACCAAATTCAATAGTGTCCCAATTTATGAGATTGATTTAGTTACAGAATCATCGGATTAGATGGTAGTATTTACCTATCTAGACAGGTTTGTGTGTATATATGTATGTGTGTATGTATAGAAAAGTTACTCTCCATACAAATTGATACAATAGAAGTCATATACGTTACATTCGTTACATTCGAGCGTAGCGAGCTATGGGGGTTTGGGGGCTTGCCCCCATAATAGTAACATAATTGTTCATTCAATCGAAAGTTAATTACAATTATATTCATGAAGAGAATGACGCTCCGCTGGCCCTCCGGGAGCCACTGCCGTGGGAGCAGAATATCAGGGGATGGAAATACCTTCTACTAAGAATTTTGGTAAGGTGTTTGATTAAGAAAGATATAAAATTGAGAACCTATGTCCTTCAATACCGAGACAGACTATAGCCACCCAAAACTCCTTTGCATTTGATAAATAGCCTGATCCATACACCTGAGTCCTTTGTACCCATTGCATACAGTATGCTTCCAAGACAGGTCCAGCCAGCCCAATACGCCGATTATGTAGTTGTACAGACCTCCGATCCGATTTTCGAATGATGAATGTGAAATATGCCTGCCTGGTCCTCGAGATACTCCCAATCGTATTTTTCCACTTCATTTCCATTGTCGAATCCGTGCTGCAGTATGCCTGCCCTCTCAATCCATCTACAGCCAAACGTGAACGACCCAACCGTCCTACTCAATCCCCTTCCCATTCTCTCCACACGAATATCCCCTAAAACAATAAATCCAAACAACAACAACAAGCCATAGCTCCTAAACAAGCCCCCAAGAAGCCATCGGTAGATGAACCTCTCTGCTGTTGACCATATCCCTGTTGATATCCATAAGGTTGTTGTTGGTATCCATATGGAGGTTGCTGCTGATATCCCATCTGCGGACCTGGCGCATAGTATCCTCCTTGTGGTGGGTATCCTTGTTGAGGGTATTGTTGGCCTTGTTGCGGGTATGGTTGTTGATAAGGCTGTTGATATGGCTGCTGTTGATATTGAGGTTGAGGCGAGGGAGAGGGATGCATATATGCTGCTTGAGGGGGGATGGGTGCGGAGTTTTGACTAGGACCATCCGAACCATATGCTGGAGGTGGAGGACCTTCTTCGTATTTCTTCGACATGTTTTATTGAGTTTTTGTAGACTGAATGCGACGTTGATGTTGATATGGTATTCTCGGAGACGGTCGGATGGTGATGTGAAGTCTTCTTGTAGATAGAATGGAAATTCTCTGTATTATTAAGACAGATCTGTTAGATGGTGGCGCTTGGTACGATCTAATAATTCCAGATCAACGTCGTACAAGATGGCTAAGTTAATTAAGTAAGCTCCGAAGTATGTTTGAATTCGTATTCAACGGATATGGATATGGTTCGGCCGACGAATCTGTAGGTATGGGTACTGTATTTGATGGCAAGAACACCGGTTGAAAGAAAAAAGGAGATGAGAACGAACTTATCGAGGTTGTAGAGATTACCTTGGAGATTTGGGTCTTAAATGAAGATGAAAATGAGAAAGAAACAAAGAAATGAAAAGAAATGAAATGAAAAGAAATGCTTGGTATTCGGAATTTCTGGGCTTTTCATATTTCGATAAGATAATACATTTACTGTCGCAAACTTGGCCTTTGATAGTGGCTTAGCACAAGATCATAATACCAACCATCTCTCCTCGTATCAGCGATTGATTCGAGTACATCTCATGAGAGACGACACACACGATTCATCATTCCGCGGGAGGGGAATGTGATGCTAACATTGAAGATAGAGAGATGAGTGTTTGCTTAAAAGGTCAATCTAAAATGTCAAGAAAAGGGACGTGATGATGATGTTGTTAGCATTTGTTATGTTTTATTCTCATTCGTCCATAGCTCATGGCCATGGTGTTTTTATTATTTGGTGGAGCCCATACACATTATGATACGTCGGCGGTAGAGATAGAGAGGAAAGATCTTCTAACTTTCTCTCCACAGTGGAGGGGCAACTGCAAGGTGAATCAATTTTGGTGCACAGAGTATTATGGATGTACAGAGACTCAGAGACTCAGAGACTCAGAGACTACCTAGCTAACTATCGAGGCTATGTATCTTCACATCTTAACATCTTCACATCTTCACATGCACAAGCGCCCTCGACCCTCGACCCCTCGATATGCGAGAATCCCATCCCATCCCATCCCATCCCATGCCAGCCTCTTTCTTTTTCCCATGTCAACAAAATCAAATTTTCATCCCACCAAAGATATCCGTGGACCTCCCTAATCAAGCACAATATCATGAAAAGACTACCAGCCATCTTGATTATCAACCACTCACAGATCATGAAAAGTACCAGAAAAGCGGAAAAGTCTGCCTCGTACCTGTTTCCCCAGAGAGTTCTTGTTCATGTTGTTCTAGATTGCGCAAGCCAAAGGTATAGAACTACGCGCAAGCGATGAGAACTACTAGGTAGGTACAGAAAACGGATGCATGAGCGTTCGTGGATAGGTACCAGTATGCTCGGTATGTATGATATGTATGGGATAGTTTGAAGGAATCCTCGGAATGGGATAAAATCTACTTTTAGCTCATACTTTCACATCCAACTCCTTTCCAACTTTCTCTATATTCTTTCCTCTCTCCCTCCCTCCCTCCCTC
>PQXJ01000156.1:0-73283 GCA_004786225.1 Botryotinia narcissicola | reverse complement strand
CGAAACCTCTGCGTTGCTATCCCCACCCCCTTTCCCTTCACGTCCTTCCCATTTCCCAGAATAAGTATCTCCAGTTCCTATCCTATCCCATCCATTTAATTATTTTGCAGACTCAAATAATCATTCTCATCATCCTCATCCTCCTCAATATAATCACTCACTACCTCACTACCTTATTCATCCCTCTTCTATCCAATTCACCCCTCTTATATCCCCTCTTCTATCCCCTCTTAATTTCCACCCTCTTTCAAGTTCCTCCTCCTCCCGCACCTCCTCCCTTTCTTCCTCCTTTCCTTTACACTCTTCTCCCAATTCGATAATCCAATCCAACCCAGTCCAATCCAATCCAACCCAACCCAACAATTCATTTACTTACCTAATATACACCCCCTCTCTCCCTTTTTCCTTCTATCAACCTTAATCAAGCCAATCCTAACACTAACCCTCCCACTAATTCCAACATCAATTCTAATCCCATCCCATCCCATCCCATCCCATCCCATCCCATCCCATCCCATCCCATCTCAATCAAATTCAAATCCAATCTCAACCCCCACATATAATATTTATATATTGTATATTATACATTACCTACACTCCAATACAACCACTCCAACACTTGAACATTACCACTATTCCACCACTTCAATTCATTACTACCACTCTATTCTTTCAACACATCACCATTACTCCAATCCCATCCTTCAATTCTTTAATCCTCCAACCCTCCTACCACTTCAACTCCACCACCCTCCAACTCCAACCCCCCAAAACCATTCTACCCAAATCCCAAACCCCAAATCCTAAAGCACCATCCAAATCCAAATCCAAAATTTCTCTTTCTCTTTCTCTTTCTCTTTCTCTTTCTCTTTCTCTTTCTCTTTCTCTTTCTTTTTCTCTTTCTCTTTCTTCCCTACCTAACCCTATCTCATAATAATTAACAAATACAGCTCAACTCTATCTACTCACCTACTTATTTATTCACCTACTTATTTATTCATCTATTTATCTACTCATCTACTTATTTATTCACCTACTTATTCACTCACCTATTCGCCTATTTACCTAAATATATCGTTAATAAATAAATAAATAAAATAAATAAAATAAATAAACAAGTAAACAAGTAAATAAATAAATAAATAAGCAAACAAGTAATCAAGTAAACAGATAAATAAGCGAGCGAGATATTACAATAAACAATAACCTACCTCATAACCTCAAATACCAATCTAGCTATCCAGATATCTAGATATCGATCTTTACAAGTTCAATAAGAAGAGCAGAAGAGCACTCACTATACCAACCAACAAGTACAGAAGTCAAACGTGAATCAAATATCAAATACCAAAAGTCAAAAGTCAAAAAGCATCGAGGTAAATAAAACGATATAAAAAATATAAAAATGCATCATGTATCTGAGTTCTCACCCCTTACTTCTCTTCACCTTCTTCCACCTCCACGTCCCCCCCCTTCTCACGCCTTCATCCCTTGAATCTACTATTTGATCCCTCCACTATCCACCCTTCACCCTTCACGCTCCACACATCCATCCTCCATCTACCTCAATCTCGCATTCCCACTTCCACATCATCCCAATAACTACCCAACTAATATATAGCGATTGAAGAAACACACACATCCATAAGTATGCATGCCTATACCCCAAAAAAATGAGAAGAAGAATTCCAGTATACTCGATTTCACTCTCCATTTCACACTCTTTCCACACCCATCCCCAATCACATCCCCAATCAAAATCCAAAGGAAGAAAATAACTCTCACAAAACAAGCTATCATTATCATTGCCATTGCCAGTGTGTCATAATAAACCTAAAATCCTAAAACCCGAAAAATCAGATTAAAAAAAAACAGTACTAAAATCGCAAAAGATATTTTTTATAACGCTCAATCGACACAATCCTATTTCACTCCCCCCAAAATGAATCCCACGTAGCCCAATGTAGTAAAATCACCTCAATTCATTCCAATCAAACTCCCACTCCCCCATTCCTTCAAAATAAGGAAATGTATCAATGAGGAGACTTCTCATCCATTAATCTATCCATTGATGAAATCCCTAGTAAACCTTTCATTTCAATGCTCAACTACCATACACCATTAATTCCAAGCACCAGGGTGTCTCTCGACGACTTGAACCCAACTATTTTGAGGCTGCGCTCCAAATTGTGGAACATTCCAGGGTTGAGATACATCATTAAATGATTGTGTAAAGTTTTCCATGGTGTTTGTATTCATTGAAATACTTTCCAAATCATCAATCCATGCATCAAAAGGTAAGATGCTAGCATTTGGATCTCTATTCCATCCGGCTTGAGTACCTGGTGGTGCCATATTATGAGGTTGATGAGCCATTGGAGGATGATATTGCCCTATTTGCTGGAGTTGATTATAGTTTTGAGCTTGTCCTTGATTGCTATAGGGAGAATTGATACTTGAAGCTGAATCACCATTCCCTGGACTAATCAAGCTAGGTGGATTAGAATTTTGATTGGGACTTGGTTGATAAGCTCCATTTGGTATATATGGCCCACCAGGACCTTGTGGCATCTCCATGCTCAAATTGTTATTTGAGGCATTGATTGGTGCCCAATTGGAAGGTGGTCTAGATCCACTTCCTTCGACACCTTGCATTGGCTCGCCATTAGAATTGTTAGGAGCCGTAATGGAACCAAGATCGCTGGTGCTGCATCGAGAGTTGCGATTTGGATAATCATCAGAATGAGAATCACCTCCAGCAGCATCTTCCAGAGTACCAAATTCTTTTAAATCTTTTTCGAACACCTTCCACTCATCCAATCCACCACCTTTCCATGAAACATCTTTCTTGTATCTCTTGAATTCATTCTTCACCACTTTGTAATATTTCATCATTTGTTCGATTCTTTTATGGTAAGCTTTAGCCATGGTTAACCTTGGCACCATGTCTTTCAGAATCTTGATGGGTAAAGCGGATCGACTTTCACCCATGTAATCGTTAGGATCCATTTGTGGGAAATGAACAGAGTAGACACCTGTGAACGCTGAATGGAAAAGAGCGAAGACAAATAATGGTGACTCTGGCAAAGCATTGTTATCCTGACACGTTCTCATAATATCAACGATATCTCTGGCCGATGAGAAAAGTGAGTCGGCACTCTGTTCCCAAAATCCTTCGGGTATCTCAAATTTCTCTTTTGGAAATGTTGGTTCATCCAAAGGACCTGAAGGCTTATCCGCTCGAAGAGGAATGAAAGGTATATATTCTCTGTGGAGCATGATTCGACACAAGGAGACCAGAGTATGCAGACTTGCATACGTGGTAGCATTTCGTTTTTCCAAATGTGCATTCAGGTTGTCTTCGGAAAAGGTGAGGTTCTCTGGTAAGGCGCTATAGAAATCTTCCAATTCGTGTGAAAGTTTATAGAATTGTGTTGACTCATCCCATGGCGGCAGGGTTTCAGTTCGGCGACCTCCATGAAGACTCCACTTTGAAAGTTTACCCCAAATTTCAACCAAACGACAATACCTGCTGAGTACTCCACCTTCTTGAATTTTGACATTTGACAAAGTAGCTTTCTCAAAATCTCGATTCAAGTAACCAGTTTGGACTGATTGAGTGAATAAGAATTGATCATCCGAACATGGTAACTGTACTCGGAGAGTGTCCGACTCCACCATTGTAGGTCTCGCCTTTCCAGCGGAAAGCATCCGATCCATGATAAAGCAGCTCCAAAAAGTACGTCTTCTAACTTCCTTCTCGATCGCGGTATCACGTGCTGGACTCTTGTTCACCTCTGGTCGGTATGAACTTGCGGTGGTTACTGTTTCAGGCTTGAACGTTCTAGCCGATGGATCATCCTCGTAAGGTAGACCCATTGCTTGTGCTAGTCTGGTCGCAATACCTACGTACACCCAAGCGCTAAGGCCTCTAGTTTGACCCCACTCATAAAGACCCAGCATCAAGAGTGCCTGGATCCTTTCCGTGGTAGGCGTGCTTAGATCTTTACCCGCAGCTCCAAAAATGGTTGAGGTTAGAGCGGTTGCGTAGTAATCGCTTGCAGCCAATGGGTCATTTGGTCGAGGGGAATTTGCCGGTGCGTGATATGCGACTAACTCGGGATGGAATCGGGCAGTCAGAGTCAGTACACCTAGCAATAAAATCTTGGCATCTTGAAAGGCGGGCATGTCGGGGAGTGAGGTAGGGTCTCGGGGATGCGATGCTTGACGCATGCGATTTCGAAATGATGGAGGATGCAAGAAAGGCATCTCGGTTGAGAAGTTCAGCTTGAATATGTCATAGACCTCATCCCAAACCTTTCGTGTTAATATTGTAGCCTCTAAAGGTTCTTCTCCTTGCCGTTGACTATTTCTGCGACCGGAGTCTTCATGCTTGCGAACTCTCTTCTTACTATCACTTTCTCCTTCAACCTTTATGCCCATGGGGGGATCGGTTCTTTTGGGTGTAGAAGCTGCGGCACTTGGGTATGTACATTCCCGGTTCGAGGACTCACAAGCCCTGCATATGGAATTGACACCATTGTTGACACCTGGGCTTGGAATTAGTTCAGGTCCCAAAGAGATGTGAGACGTGCTTCACTTACATTTTACCTTGCTCCGTCTACATCGTGCGCACGCTATACTAGATCGTACCACTTCACACCAAATAGATTAGCATGACCATATCTTTTATCCACAGCAGAAGCTCACGATCAACTTACTCTTTGCCGGCTTCTTCTCCTCTATCCCACTTCGGCCACCACCATTACCATCGTCGGCCCCTAAACCACTGGCGCCTAATGCGCCGGGGCTGGTCGCTCCGACAGACGCTATATTGGGCCGATGTTGTTTGGGTGAAGCGGGATGAAGGTACGTTGGGTCGTTCGCAGAGGAGAAGGCTTCGGCGTGTGAACGTTTTGGACTAGATGATCGCGAAACACCAACTGCCGAATCCGAGTCAGGTGGTGCAGAAGGCGAAAGGATCGCGGCGAGAGAGTGAGGTGAGGGAATGTTTGCGGTTGGGGGGGTCCCTTGAGACCCTGAACTTGATGATCGAAGGAGAATTTTAATATTATTTCTTAAAATGGCCTAGAAAGAAACCCGGAAACCAGTTACTTTCTCATTCAGGAGAAGAAAGATTGGAGGGATGGCTGGGTTGGTGCAGAATTGGTGGGAGGGTGCTTGGTAGCCCTCCAGAGTTGCAATCGTCCACGCTGTAATAAGTATCGCTGGTGTGACGGCGAAGCGAATGCCGCAGATGCAATGCGAGTTTCCGGTTCAAGGAATACAAAGTAACTTTGACATCAACGATTGGACAATTAAAAGGAAGAATATGGGGGATATATTGATTGATTTGTTGGGAAGGAGAGAAGGATGAAGAAAAAGAGGAATCGAAATGATCGAATGAAGAAATATAAAATTTAATTTGTATTGTATTTTATGAAATATTGTGATGGGCGTGATGGTATTTTGGCTGGGGGTTTATACAATAATGAGGAGGGTGTGGATGGGTGTGTGGAGGATGGATGGATAGATGGATGGATAGATGGATGGATAGATGGACGGTTGGTTGGTTGGTTGATTGACTGACTGACTGGTTGACTGACTGACTGGTTGATTGATTGATTGATTTGATTGATTTAATCGATCGGTCAAAACTTTGAAGAATTTATTGTTGATGGGCGATTTCGATGTTGTTGAGGTTTTGTACTTGAGTATGGTTGGTTGTCTTGTTGTACTTTTGTAAGTATATAGGTATATAGGTATATAGGTATTTATTGAGGTTGCGAGTATAATAGACAGGTCGTGAGTGGTAAGTGGTAATAAGTGGTGAGGGGTGAGTGAACAATCAAATGTGTGTATGTCGTTGTCTCTCGCTCTCGCTCTCGCTCTCTTTCTCTCAAATTTACGGATGAGGACGGGATGTGAAGGACGAAGCGAAACAAGAAGGAGCTTTGATTTTCGGTCGGTGGGTGATTCGTGTGGGAGGTGTGGGTGGTCAATGATCGGAGTGAAGGGAACTTTCTTGCTTGAAGATGTGGATCTTTTTTTTGGCTGCAATTGCGGGAACCTGGCAAAGCTGGGACGGAAAGGAAAGGAAGTTTAGTATGTTATGGGTGATGACTGATTGATGATAATAGGATCAATTTTGGTGGGAAAAGGGTTTAAGAGCCGTAGGTAGTAGGTAGGTAGGGATACGAATGGCGGAAGGGGAAGGGTATGAATGGCGGAAGAGAAAGGGAAGGGTACGAAACGAAGCTGGCGAAGGTATAAATTGAATTAATGGTATTTCGCAATGTAGTAATAAGATAATAATAATTTGTCAAAGACGGTATATAGTACGTACACCGAGTAATGCGTATGATGAGTATGAGAACGAGTATAAGTGAAGGATTTTTTGCTTTTATTTTCAACCAAGACAAGAGGATGAATTGAATGATTGATTATAATGAGACTGATAATGTTGATAGGATAGATGGATTGTTGAACTGTATCGAATTATATTGAATTATATCAAAATATTCCACGGTTGTATGATCTCTCAACTAAATCAATCAATCAATCAATCAATCATCCATCCATCCATCAAGTCTTTTCTTCCCGTAAGGATGCTGAAAAGTGCGAGTCGGGTGGAGAAGAATGGAGAGCGTTGCAATACGGACGGGAAGAAATGGAGCCGAGAAATGGTACGGTAGTATAGTTTGTTCGAGTTGAATGCCCTGCTTTCTCTTCCTCTGTAATCTTCTCTTCGTCGTCGCTGATTGATTCTTTCTTTGGTAGATATGGACAATCCGAGGTCGCTCTCTTCCCTCTTACTTTTTACTATCTCTGATGATTGTTAGATGATACTGGGTAATATTCACCATTCACCATTCACCATTCACCATTCACCATTTACCACACACCGGCACAATACGATTATCGTAGAATGAATGATCACTGCGAGGTGGAGCCCTGGAATGGGAAGAAAGATCCGAGCAAAATGCAACAGAGAAGGCGATCTCGGCCGGAGAAATGAGAGAAAAGTGGTCGTAAGAGGAAAGAGTCAAAGGGTCAAAGTTGGTTTGTCATCCGATTATGCCATGAAAAATGATTGGAATCGGCTTTTTGGAGGGGGGTGTGGTAATGATTGTCGGCCGATTGGTAGTCAGGACTAGGTGGGTGGGTAGGTAGGTGGAGAGGAGAGAAGAGATCATAGGTAGGATAACGGAATTACTTGATAGTGGAAATATATATATATATATATATACATATACACCGCAATTGGAGTGAATAACTACCTAGTAACTAATAATATGATGATATGAATAACATGAATGCCAGTAACATGATAATATGAATAATAGATGATGATTGGATTCATCATTGACCTACTCGAGTAAGAACAGCTTTAATTATTCAGCCAAGGTGCGTGTATCTATTATCTACCTAGGGAGGGGGTAAGTGATAGACTGACGTCTAGTACGTACCTACTCGAGTAATTGCATTCGATCAAGTCTTACTCATTATAAGATGTCAGCTATACCGGTATAACAAAAGTTACTCAAAATCGAAGTATTTTCTTTAGTGCAAGGGGTTTGTTCCATGGGGGACTTTTACCTACGGTGTAGATAGGTGTCTCCTACCTACTAGCTACCTCAAAGTACATGCAGTTCGATAATCATCAACCGTACAAATCTCTTCCCAATATAGATATGTAAAGAACAATACACTTCCCCCCTTCATTGCATGATCATATGATATGCATTATCTGTAGAACTTCATATGTAGTTACGAGGTATTGAGAGATCTTTCATATACACTCATATATCTATTTCACTCTTATTACCTTCTTCTGTCCCATTATCTTCTTCCCTCCCATTATCTTCCTCTTCCTCTTCCTCTTCCTCTACCTTCCCTTCTTTTCTTCAATCCTAAACTCACTACTCTACATCAAGAAGTACATTTATTCCAGTTCTTCTCTTATCGTCCAAAAGTAACGTAACAAGAAAGAAAGAGAAAAGATCCACACTAATATGAAACCCCTTCCGCCTTCTCGTCTGTCAATAGCTTTAATCTGGGGAAGATACGATACTCGGAGAATCTCACTCGATATCATACAATCTAGTACATACAATCTATACATAATCCCTCGCATCTTCCTCAACTCTACCACCCAGCTCCCCTTCACACATCCATTCACCCTCCGCTTAAAATAGCGACCTGTATGCATTGTGCACCCTCAGATCACACAAAATATCGCCATCTTTCTTCTTTCTCCTTCCCCATCATCACTCTTATGTAACAAATATATTGTGCGCAAAAAGCTACCCGCCTGGGCATGGATCAAACCTACCAGGAACAGTACGCAGTATTCTTCTTCTCTTAGCTTTTCAGATCGTCCTTCAAAGCGAGCAATCCTGACTCCGGAGGGGTGAAAATAAAAAATCGGAGGATTCGCTACGCGATGATTGGTTGAGGGGAGTGGACTGTGGACGAATGATATAATGTGGTTCATGATCCCTTATATAAATAAGTATTTGAAATGTTTAGCATCCATAACTATAACTTATCCATATACCTACCGTACATGAGTCTAGACTGATAAATAACAACGCTGAGATCCCGCATTGTGAACGAATCATCTCGAATTCTATGATATGATATGATATGATGTGCTTGCTTCACGAGTCAATAGATACCCTAGTTTTTCTTGTGAGTAGATTTAAATTTCACTTACCTACCATACCTACCTACTAGCTAGATGCTCTCCGTACTCAATTTTCCAAAAAGAAATTCAGATGCGGGGGAATCCAGATCGTCGTTTTGACTTTTGACTTTTGACTCGAGAACCCCTACTTGTACTACATTGCTTTGCACGAGATATTCTACTTGCATACCTATACCTCGTACTCTACATTGAATAAAGTATTCGGGAGAGAGAAACTTCCTTGCGCGACGTGAAATGTCGAGATGGTTACGATGCGCTACTAGAAGAGTATCCATGTGTGACGTGGAGATGTCAGTTTGTTCATCACGTCTCTCATGTTCCTCCATCCCTCTATCCCGTGAGTGATGGATCTCTAGAACCTTTTGAGCTATCGTTTTAGAAGGATACAGAATCCAGATGAGAAACTTCATATATATACTTAGTAGGTCATATAACTAGGTACCTACACTACAATAACGATTGTGCAAATAATCCATCATCGAATGTTTTCACTCTACTCACTCTACCCGTCGCTGTCCCAATTTCTTACATACATACTTCGTACATGTGAATAAGGATCTCAACCCAAGGGTTCGAATGGTCTCGTTTTGCAATCCTTACACTCAATATCTACCTAGATACTGTATTTACCCGGATCACCAGATTCCCATCGAAAATATCTCCTCCACATAATTGTTCAATGCTGACCACTCGACTCGACTCGATACGTCGTGTTCAATGTTTGGTATCACATACATACAGTGGGTAACGGAGGTATTAAAGTGTAGTGTACAGTGCAGTACATAGCCAACCAAACCACCTGCTTCCTGTCTTGCATATCTGCCTGCATTCAAAGCTGCTGTCAAAATAACATAATATGTAAGTACGCCTTAAAATTCTAGAGACTCGCGAACCGTACGCCTGTAGAATCCTTTCTCCTTTTGGCTACAATAAGGTTATCACTGCAATAATCAACCCATGTTCCAGCATCGCATCGTATAATATACTAGGTGTATCTACTATACTTCCACTCCCAATCCAAGCATGCCAGTTTACTGTATAGCAAGCATTCATGCAAGATATTCCGACACCCCGCTCATCCAAGACCCCAACTGCAAAACATACAATCTTCGGAAAGAATCAGTGCAAGCAGAAAACACATCGATGACACCCAGAACAATATCGTGAAATACCAAGAGTCTCGAGTAACGCACAACTTCATCATCCGTGCTTCTACATCCATGGAATAGCATACCTGTATATATAGATGTCTCTTAGCCCCCCCCCCCCCATTCGGGGTTTCCATCCTCTCCACATCCACATGGACACACGAGATTTCTCGAGTCCTCTCTTCTCCCTCATGCTATACGCAGGGGATGTGAATCGCTTTGGTCCCCGCTCTCTTCTCTTTCTTGAAAATCTCCTATATTCCATTGCGTTGTCTTGCGTTGCGTTGCTTTGATTTGCTTCGGGAAGGAGTCGAAGAAGAAAAGGACGAAAATACCTTGTCTCTTGCGTCGATGCCTGACCTGAATAATAAATGTCACTCCCGCTCCATTCTTCGCATGGTGGGGTGAGAACGCTTGGATATGCCATGGTTTTGGAGAAAAAGAAATTATATTCTTTAAAGTATCATGGAATTTTCAACAACACGGTGTGAAGAATGAGAACACAGATTACCAAATTAATTTCTCAAAATCATACTATGGTAATGAATCGATGATCATTAGATATGTTATCAAGACAGCTTTTGCATACTGTACACCAAACTCGCAAGATTACTGGATTGAGCAGCGTCCCACATGTTTCTTTTTCCATGTTGTGAGATTTTAAACCATTTGGTTTGGAGTAGCTCAGCCACTTTTTTCAGCCATACATGACTATCGAACCCTTTATCAAGATTTGAGATTTGTTTGGTGTGAGGGGATGGGAGAGGGGAGAGGGGAGAGGTAAATCCAAGATTCGATCTAAGGTCTCGACTCAGGTTTTCAATTCTTGGAAAATACAATGTGTGATATTTTACTATGTATTTGGACATCTTCAAAACCTTTCAATACCTCGGTACTTTTACTCGTAAGTCGTAACTTTCTCAACAAGAACATCTATTGAGTGGAAACCTTGAAGCCTTTGACGATGATCCCTCGCCTCAGCCACTTTCCACATTCACCGCACCACCTGCTAAGGTTCCAGGAAGGAGGGGCAATGGTAAACGCCCTGATTTTGGGTATTCCTTGTACGTCATCGCCATTGGCTCTTTTGCATGTTCTCTTGGCTACCACCAAACTGTTTCGAAGCGCGTAAGATCTGTGAATAACCGCCCTCCTTAAGAGTGGTGATGAGATTTCATTCTTGTAGAAAGTTAAATTTATTTTGTTTTGGAAATCATAAATCCTTCTGTCTTCATCTTCATCTTTATCGGTTTCTGCTTATTGGAATCCCCCACTGTACAAGGTAGTTTGTTGCTTGCAAAGATACGATATTCTGGTAGATAGGTTAGAGACTATTGATCCTTTATTGTTTACAAACGGCACGAATATTCTACAAAGTAGATATTCTACAGTTTCGCTCACACAATAATTCAAAATGGCTTCAGGACATAATGTAATACCTCTTTAATCATTTCTCTCATTTTCTCATCCGCAGATTCTAATATCATATAGGATCCTAAGCTTCTCTATGCCATCAATGGTATAAATGCATATCATATCGAAAATGGCAAAGAAGAATCCCTCACACCAAATGGACCTCAAACCCTCTCCCTCCTAATGGTCCCTACCTCTTCCCCCTTCTCCGGTCTCTCAATCGCAGATCCTCAATCCCAAACCCCAGAAGAAGACTTCTATCTTCATCTCCATCTACCTCCCGAGCTCGATCTTCCCCTCCCAGCCACCACCCAAATCTATCACCAACCACCCAGCAGCTACCTAATTCCACGATGGGATCTAGGACCCGACAGTGGCGTCTTTACCAAAATCGAATTCCCCATCGTAGGAGCGTCGAAAATCAACCAAGATGATGTCGATACTTTTGAAACTATATTGGCACAGTGTACAGCTTTCCTCGAGCGTGCACCACCTCCACAATCCTCTCGCCCGAAGAAAGAAAAGGCGAAATCTACAAAGGAACCCCTGCCTGCATATAATCCGTCGGATTTTGCCCCAGGAGAAGCTTATGTTTCGGGAAGTGCCAGTTCTCATGCGGGTGGACAGATTGTTTTGGTGGATGAGGAAAATGGTAGCGTGGTTGGCGAGTTGGGAGAAGGCTTTCATGTCGTTGAAGATGCGAAAATGAAACCGGGATCGAAAGGTGTGTATATTGTTCCTGACTCTTGAACCTCGTTTTTCTTCTCTTCATATCCCTAACAACTTCTGTAGATCCAGTCGAAATCACTCTTCCCCAAGATGGTTCCCTCAATATTGGTGTCGCCCCAGCATCTCCTGCTTACCTTGAAATGGCCATGCACCCTGCCTACAAATCCTCCAATCTCGTCTCTACAGCTGCGATGGCCTCCCGTCTCATCGTAACCACCTCCAGCTATGTTTCTAAAACCCTTACATCTCAAGCCGATAATTACGCTTCTAAATCCGCACCCACCACCAAACCCATGACTTTTACTCCCACCACTCACGCTCATATTCGTAGGGTCCATACCTTTACCGAAGGCGCCGCCGGTCTTTCGGCCAAAACCGTCGGACAGGTCACAAAATACGCACAAAACATCGGTGCTACTCTTGCAAAACGTAACCAGAAAGCTCACAGAGGAATTGGCCCAGATGGTAAGCCGGTGGATAATTATAAACCGGGAATTCTCAATAAATCCATGATGGCTTTCTCTACTATCGCCGATGGTATTGATCAGGCGGGTCGTAATCTCCTGGCTTCTACGTCCACCGCGGCAACTACAGTGGTTGAACATAAGTATGGACCGGAAGCAGGTAATATTTCTCGTAATATCGGGGGTGGAGTCATGAATGTGGGATTGGTTTATATTGATGCAACGGGTGTGAGTCGAAGAGCGATTGTGAAGAGTGTGGCGAAAGGAATGGTGGTGGGAAAGGTGAGAGGAGGTGGTGATTTGATTGTTGGGGGAGGCGATGGTGGAGCGGCGATTACGCAGGGAAATAGTCCGCAGAGTGGGAGTGGGAGTGGAAGTGTGACGCCTAGTGAGAAGGGGAGGAAGAATGGCGGAGAGGCGATTATGAGTGGTGGGAGTGGAAGTGGGAGTGGGAATGGGAATGGGAGGGTTTCGCCAGAGGTGGTGGGGTTTGGGAGAAGTGCTAGTTCGATGAAGGTAGGGGTGGGAGAGAGTTTGAGTGGTCAGAATGTGGGGGGGAAACGATAGGTTGAAGGGTGGATGGGTGAATAGGGGGGAGAGAGGGAGATAGAAGATTTTGGTGAAGAGGCTTGCTTAGCCCAGAAATTGGGAGGGGATAGGGGATGCGGCGTTGGTAAGGGATAGATGGTGGATGGTTACTTTATTTTGGTTTGGCCTACGTAGTTTACTTCAATTGGGCAATACAATAGCGGTCAGTCTCGCTAGGATATAGGTCTCCGGTGGGGAGAATAGGGGAGGGGGTGGAATTGGAAATGGGAATTGAAATGTAGTGGTGATTCAGATGTGATGGATATTGATATTGATATTGATGGGGTTGGTAATGCTGGTATGAAATCGAATGAATTAATTTGTTATGATATGAAATGATATGATGTTATATGGATTGATACGATATGATGGGGTTGATATGATATGATGGGATGGGATGGGATGAGATATAATATGATGTGGATTTTAATAAGATGCTGTGAAATGATGGGATCTGATTTGATGTGGATTCTTATAAGATGATGGGATATAATTTGATATGATGTTATGATGGGATTGATATAATGGGTTTAATGAACTTGATGGGTTTGATGGGTTTAGTTTTTATTTTATCTTATTTTGTTGATGGTGGTGTGGTATAAGGAGATGAGGAGATGAGGAGATGAGGAGATGAGGAGATGAGGAGATGAGGAGATGAGGAGATGATTATAAATGAGATTGAGATTGAGATTGAGATTTTTGATTTTGATTTTGTGTGATTTTGGTTTTGGTAATGTGGATGTGGGTTTCTTGAATGTGTGGATTTTGAGTGTGTGATAGTGGTGGCGAAGTATGATTTGCGAAGTGGGTTTTTTGAGTGTGTGGCTTTAGGTGTGTGATTTGTTATGGTGATAGTGGTGGTGATGTGGTATGAAGAGATGTGGTTGTGGTTGTGGTGAAGTTATTTCCAGGAGGTGAGGTGAGATAAAAATCTCAAAGCTAATAAACACACCCATCCTCACACCCATTGTTGATCGTTGATATTCTCACTTACCATGTTGCGAGGGAGAATTGTAGAATTGTATGAGTATTAATGACTTTGTAATGAAGATGAAGGGTTGAAGGATTGTTTGTTTTTTAGGGGAGGGAAAGTGAGGGGGGAGTCGAATTGGGATGTAGTATTATTCTTGATAATTACACTTATGTTTCCTTTGTTTTACGATGATATAAATGGAAATGGAGAAATGGATGTCGATATATACAGGAGAGAAGGGGAAAGGGATGAATAGGAGGATGAATAAGGATTCCCGTTTGAGAGATTTTGAGATAGGAGGGCAATAGAATGGAATACATGTTTTTGTATATTAGAATGATGAATATTGAAATATGAGAGGAGACTTGTTGTTTTTGTGTTGATGTATGAATTGTTGCGTTTAGATTTTAGTGATAAGTTTGTGGTATACTATACTGACTTGCAAATTTGGGATTTGAGAATTAGAAAAGTGATGAATAGATCAGATAATCTAAAAAGATAGCATGGCACAGCATACCTAGGTAGACAAAAAACAAGAAGTCTCTTACAACTAGAAAGATATAACAATTACCTATACAGCGAATGACTGTTAATATCAGATTCCTTCTCATAGCTCTAGTCCCCTCTCCCGTTTCCCATTTCCAACAATGCGAATTATGGGATCCAAAGAGATAAGGATAGGAGGAATCTCGTGTATACTTCCTAAGTGGCTATCTTTCTGCCTCGCATTATAGTCCGTCTCCTTTCTCATTTTACTGAGGAACTTGGGGAGTTGTGGATTTGAGGGTTCGTTGATGAGGAGCTTTTGAACTCCTGCTTCGGAGACTGTCTGCGGAGTGGGATTTATGTGATTGCTTGTTTGTTTTTGTATGTGTATAGAAATGCAGAAACTAGGCGTGCATTTCCAAATTCAAAGAGATAACATTATCAAGGCAAAGTCAGAAGTCTCCAGGTTTTTGTGACTGTGAAGGAGTCTACATGTTGTGTTGGTATAGATGTGAGAATATCCAGAGATTTTCGGCAATATACGTGTCGTGTGTGTGTATGTAGTTTTGGCGGTTTGGAGTTAATAAAATTTTATTAGTTTAAGAGATCTTTGGAGTGAGGTTTTTTTGCTTTGCGGATGAGGGGGTAAGGGGAAGTAGGGAAATCAGGGAAAGTGTGATGAGATGGATTAGGGTTGAATAGAGAGGGAGAAGTTATACATGGAAAAAGAGAAGTTGTGAAAGAACTCGGAGGAGAAAGAGTTGCTGCTGGAGGTAGGAAGGTGGAAGGCGGTAGTTGGAAGTTGGGAGATTGAGTTGGATATTTCTCGATTGGAGGGTTGAGTATGTGAGTAAGTAGTTGGTAAGGATGTTGGCACACAGGAAAGGAAAGGGAAGGAAAGTATTGGTAGTTCTAGGTGTGCTTTGAATGTGTGGTGGGATAATTGATGGAAACTGGGTATATGAAGGGGCCTTGGATTGGAATGGGAGGATGTTAAGCGAAGATTGGAAAGATGAGGGTGGATTGTTGCTTGTTGCTTGTGGATTGGAATTGGTGGATGGAGGGATGGATACGCCTGAGAGGGTGGATGCGGAAATGAAAAGTGAATGGGAATTGAAGAGTAAATGGTTGAAAAATAGGAAGTTTGTACATAGTGGAAGGAGTCGTCGGGAGGTGTCTAAATGGGAATGATTGCAAGAGTAAGAATTCATGTGGGAAATGTTTGTTGGTTGTCAGTTATCACTAAACAGGTATAGTCATCACATGGAAATGCAAGCACTCACCAACTGCTAGGTATATCAAACAGAGTTCACATGATGATCATCTAGCATGATTTTGTAGTATAAAGATCTCTTGTAACCCCATGTAACAATATAAATTCATTGCATTCTCAATAACCCTCACAGCAAGTCATCCTTTGAACCTACAAAAGAACCTAAAAACCAGGTAATTCTATCATCTCCATTTTGAACCATCTTTTTCTCTCCTTTCAACGAATTCATAATGTCAAGCGTTTTCCACCCATACGATGCCGCATTACGGGGCAGCCGGATCCCAAACCCTTCAGATCCCCCGGGGCAAGATCAGACGGGTGAGGAGGAGAAGAATAAGAAGGGTAAGGAAATTCAAAATCAAAAGGCTTGGGAACAGATTAAAACACAGGTAGATACTCTAAGATATCTAGAGAAAAGTATTAGAGAGGAGGTTGAGATGAATTTGAAAGTTGTAAGGAGGGAATTGAATGGGGTAGAGGGTACTGTGGGGATGATGGAGAGCTTGTGCAGGTGTATGTTAAGTGAGAACTTGGAGGTGAGGGGGGAGAATAGGGGGGATGAAGTTGATGAGGAGGATGAGAAGAATGGGATGGATAAACTCTGGAGACGGGGAGACGGGAGAGACGAGGAGAAGAGGAAGACTAAAGAATAGTAGATGCTGGAGATGGGGTATGGGATAAGTTGATCACTTTGACTGGTGTTGTGAGAAAGGAAGGGAGGCAGGTGAAATGGGAGTGGGATTTGAAATCTACATGATATTATTGAGATGATATCAGGAAGTTTTTTTAGATTTCTAAGACGAGATAGAAATTACTGATAAATTGAGTGTTTCTTTGCGAATCGCCGGAAGATTAATAAGAAGAAAATTCTCGTTGTCGATTCCGGAAACAGACTCTGATTCTCAGGTGTTCCTCCAATCTCCGTCAAACGACAGCATTAATATCTTGTTTATTGTCTATTGCTTGTGATTCGTAGAAACATGTGCTTGATATCTCACAGTTTGCTTTGTTTTTGTAAGCGACACCCACTTTTTGTACGGATTTCTATTATCAAGAGTGAAATATCCTTCGCAGCAGATAGTTCTTCCGAGTTGAAATCATGTTCTAGGGTATAAACTTTCTTGGAGTAGGTTCTCCACGAAACCTCATTTATTCCTTCTATATATTGATATTAAATCATAAACCAAGAACTTGACGACAATACAATGTTCAGTTGTATATTATAATTGACAACTGAAGAGTTGTGAGGATGGTGAATTTAGCGAACGCGAAAACTGTGAGTTACATCGACTTCAATCATTACATATTTCACATACGGTAAAGCTTTGATTTCATAATCTTCATATTTTAGTATGAGAAAATGATAATCGCTTGATTTCACTGATTAGTTAGGTATATAGTGAAAGCACATCTAGGCGCATCGCATAGTCAGCGTAGCATTAGCTGTAGATAAACTGAATCGATCATTAACTTACAACTACTAGTACTTGATGAAATAGAGACATGTAAATGCAACGGCCATGAAGTAGCCATTGACTTCACGAGAATTTGAGACGAGAAAATCTGACGTCAGGACACAAATATTATCCATATGTCTAGGTAGTAGCTCAAGTCGCGCCTTCTTGTGTGATTTCTTGTATACTCACTCTAATCATGCCTTCCCCCTCTCTTTATACCATCTCGTAAAAGATCAAAGTAAACAAGAATAAAGACTGTATTAAATCCTGTTATTGTATACTTCGTTCATAGTGTATACTTTGCTTTATCGTCCTGTTATTATAGACTTCACTCATAGTATATGGCTAGTACCGTGTTTCAGAATCATTATCACTAAGTGTAAGCTCATTATTCACTTTACATCGATAGACAATTACCTGCTCAGTAAGGTATGTTAGTCTTCGTCACATTACATTCAAGAATAGCGCTGATGCCAGTAAAGCCAGAAGACTCGATGCTAATCATCATCTCATCCCTCAATACATAAAGTCATACATCTAACCCAAGCAACCCAAACATGTCGAAGGATCTGGGAAATGTCCCGAATCGCCTAGGCTTGAATTATGGGAATAAAGCAAGTAAAGTAACTAAATCTTCATCGACACCTTTTCAGAGGATTCAAGATAAAATTAAGGAGTTGGAACGGAGTTTAGAGAAGCAACGCAATCAAAGTGAGAAGATTCAAGACAATGTTAAGGGTTTTGAACAGCGTTTAGAGGAACAATACAATCAAAATGAGAATACGCAAGATGAGATGAAAGACTTGAAACAGTGTTTAGAGGAACAATATAATCGAAACAAGAAGATTCAAGATACGACCAAAAAGTTGGAGTTATCTTTAGAGGAGCAGTACAATCAAAACGAGAAGATGCAAGATGCGACCAAGGATTTGGAACGGCGCTTGGAGGAGCAACACGATCAAAATGGGAAGATTCAAGATGCGACCAAGGATTTGGAACGGCGCTTGGAGGAGCAACACGATCAAAATGGGAAGATTCAAGATGCGACCAAGGAGTTGGAACGAGCTTTACAGGAGCACCACAATCAAAACGAGAAGATGCAAGATAAGATCAAGGACTTGGAACGACGTCTGGGGGAGCAAAACTATCAAAATGAGATGATACAGAAGACCCGAGATCAGAGATTCGAGTACTACAATGGTAAAATAGAGAAGCTGAATGAATTGGTCCAAAAATTGACTAATTGGACATCGCAGTTAAAGGATCGTATTGATGAAGATGTTCAAAGGCGGGATCAAGAAACGGATACCCTCAATGCAGTGCAGAATGTACAGCATACAATGCAAAAGGTCCTTGCCACTATCATGGAACAGCAGCATAAGCATATATCGGACACGATTGAGTTTCAAACTCGGCTACCAGATATGATACAAAGAGAATTATCTATTAAAAGAATGTTCAATCCAGAACCACGACTCGACAGAGGCCCAGATGTATATGCCAAACCCACCCAGTATGAATAAGACGATGCGAAAATTCCGAAAAGACTGTGAAGAGGAAAAAAGTTGTGATGGAATGAAAGGATACACAAATATAGTAACGGATGGAGCGAGAGACGAAGGTGTAGGAAAGTCGGTTCTATTTGTATTCACTATTGTTCCAAAAATTCCAAGACAGTGTGAAGAGAGAACAATGGTTCTCCGACTTCACTTTAAGATTCACTTCATTCTGGGATACAGTTCTCAATAGATTAGGCAGTGGATAAACAATTGGAGATTAAAATTACAATTCAATTAGCCGTAACAATTAGGAAAAAATCGCTGAGCTGCTCATTGTCATAATTTGAATTCTCGCAAAATGTTCAACCCTTGAAGATATACATAAACCACAACAAAAACCAATCATTAAGTATGAGTAGTCACAACAATTACCAACTCAATCTTGGTAGAGGAGATAGATCCAAGAGAGAGGATGGTGACAAAATCGATGAATCCGATAGATCATCAAGAGTGGATTCGCAGATGAAGATGGCAGACTCGCATGCGCAAATTCAATCACTGACTGCGCAGGTTACATGTTGGCGCGATCTTTATATACAAAAGATTCGATCAGATTCAATAGGTCAACCTCCTGGCCAGCAATCCGTTCAATTAATACAAATTCAAGACGCTACAACACCTCAAGTTGCTCCGTTTTCGGAATGACAGCAGTCTAGTGCGTCGTCACAATATCGGGAGATTGATCGATGTCCAGGAGAACAACAGTCTGGTGCATCACCACAAGATCAAGACACTCTATTGACTTTGAGGTTAGGGGATGTGAGAAGTAATTGAGACGCTTCGATACAGATATAGATATTGAGGATGGGAACGATAATATAGTATATAGATCATACCAAACCATAACTCACACAATGCAAACGATAAATTAGCATACTGCTTAAACAAAGAAAGAGTATACAATAGTTCGAATAAAGAATGTATTTCTTTTTTTTTAAACAATCATCTAATGCTGTGTACACGTATTTTCAAGCTGTTACTGTATGGATATACACTAGACATCGTCTCCCTGACAGATAATATCCGTACTGTCCAGCAAGAAAACCGAAGTTCGCTTGGAAAGATGTATAACCCTATTCCTATTCCTCGATAACTGCCTATCCCTTCTCTCGACACAGATCTCGCTCTTGCGCAATTCAATTAGTAAACACTTCATAATGTAAGGATTTTCGATGATTTTCTTTTCGGTGGTTGCTTTGTGTGCTGAGCTTGAGAACTTTTGTAGTTGAAAAATTCTCGAGTTGCGGAGACCGACACAAGTGAGTGCAAGTGAGCTTTCCATATTTTCACCCACATCTAGCTCAAGCTACGGACATATGAATTACATCTTAGTAGAATCTTCAACTCCCAACATTGTCTTTTATTCTGGAGTAGAAGCTCTGCCGGCTCGCATGTCAGTCAGGTAAGAGTCTGAATGATGGAGGCGAGGAAATTCGGATCGCATGCGTGGAATTCTGGATAGTGTTCGACTCGGATTCGGTGGTCTGGATGGTGTGGATATTGGACTGGCATTGCTGCTGTCCGCGGTACCTGAATCATTGAACATCCCAGGCTCATTTTCATTCTTAGCCTTCTGTGATGAAGGATAATAATACGCCGAGTCAGCAGAATGAGCACGAGTATTATCACGAGGCGCCGAAAACACAGGTGCTACTGGGTTGGGCGTAGATTTTAAAGGCGGAGATTGGTCCGGCATCGCGAGCTGTGTTAAATTTTCGAAGGGGTCGCGACCAAGATGGAAATTGAAAAGGTTCGAATCTCGCGCTGTATTTTGTGCCGTTCCATTCCCTAACTGCAAACCTCTCTGTAACTTGCCGTGAAATGATTGCCGTGCTAGTTCGATTGGCAGTCGTTGTTTTCTTTCTTCTTCGTACGCCGTTTGAAATACTTGAAAAGCTCTTCCAGTCTCCGCCCGGAGCTGCAAATCTTTTTCTTGCCCTGTCCACAAATTTTGCCATGCCACCCGGAGTTCCTTGTAGCTTTCCTGTAATTCTCGAAGTTGCTCTTGAACTTGCAAGCATTTTAACTGTGAATCTTGCAATTCAGCTTGACATTTCTCCAGCCAATGTTTTTTGATCTGAAATAAATTCTTTCAATCAATTTGGGGCGCTGAGCTATGCGACGGTCCATTCGAGTGGTTCTCATTCAAGTTGTTTCCATACAAGTGGTTCCCATTCGAGAGGTTTCCATCTGAGATGTATCCATTCGAGAGGTTTCCATTCAAGATGTTTCCATATAACTCATTCCCATTCAAGATGTCTCCATATAAGTCATTCCCATTCGAGATGTTTCTGGATGGCTGGTTCCCATTCGAGATGTTCTCATTCGAGATGTTCTCATTCGAGGAGTTCCCATTTAAGCTGTTCCTGTTGGAGCGATTCCTGTTCGAGCCATTACCGTTTGAACGATTCCCATTGGAGCGATTCCTGTTTGAGCGATTCCCATTGGAGCGGCTCCCATTCGAGTGGTTGCTATCCGAGCGGTTCCCGTTCATTGTTGTGACTAATGATAGACTATTAAATGATGTTGTTATTGAGAAGAATATGATGTCAATATTGAATATTGTTGTTGTCGAAAAGAATGTGATGTTGAACAAGTCTGTAGAATTCAAATGACTGCTTCTTGAATAGTAAACATTGCCTGGTGCTATTTCCTTCTCTACTAAGAGAGCAACTCCAAAGGTCAGGTGAGATTACCACATTAGGGTTAGAGTTACAAAGATCGAAGTGAGTGTTTTCTAAGAAATAGAAGTGTGCAATTTCCGATTCCATCTTTGTGGTCCGAATGATTTAAAACACTGGTTTTGTATATCGTGTTGCTGCCCAACGTCGAGAGTTCCTGGTAATGGGTGGCCGTCCAAACTATTCGACCTCCTACCCGACAGAAGTATAAATAAGAAGCACCTACAAACGGCAAACAAAAACGACCGCGGCGGGTTTATTTAAGATAGTATTTAATTTTACATATATCAATTCATCCGACAACACGGAATTTATATACAAGCAAAGTAACCTCAACGCCTTTCCCACCCAATACCGGGTCCGTAGACTCGCCGGTCGATACCCATATCCATACCCAATGCTTATACATATGCAATACCTTAACTCCCAAAAATGCTTGATTCCGTTTCGAACGCCGGGACGTATGCCCTTGACTATGCCTTCCCCATATGCTATGCCGCCGTATTATGCAATGCTCGAACGCTATGCCTACCGATGTATGTACCGTCATTGATTAATCATATACTCTATGCCCTCCAACCATTAAACATCACCGTTTCTTTCTTTCCCATTAACTGCAGAGCCGTCGGCATTCGTATCAACGGGATCGTCTTCTCGGATCGGCTCCGAAGGCCCAATCGCTTCCTCAGATTCCCCATCCGTGGAAATCGAAAATTCCTCCTGAACAGGCGTCATGGCCGCCACTCCGGCCCCAACACCAACCGTTCCCAATCCATCGACCCCTTCAACATCCCACCAACTTCTATCGCCTCTTCCTCTCTCCATTACTACTCCACTACCCGCCTGCGCCTCAAATCTCCTCTGCGCCAGCTCCTGATCTCTTCTCTTGTACGCTTGTCGCGCTTCCCTAGCCATTTCGTTTCTCGTTTTTCCCGGCCCATGTCCCTGTCTCTCTTTCCCCTTCCCAAAAAAGATAATCCAGAACTTTAGACTCCCGAAAAAAGTTCCATCCGTTCCGGGAATATGTTTCCACGGCTTCTCACGTGTGGAAAATAACCAGCAATCCACAGCACCCTGTGCACAAATAAAAACTGTAGTTAATAAATTAATCGCAAATGGCGGATTGACGGCCAAATTATCGTTGAATTGTAAAACGTGGGATACAAATGGGACCGTCCACATTCCCAGGTAAACCAAAGGGTAAATAAATAGAAATCGAAGTTGACGACGGATTTTCTCTCGTGTACGTATCATTTCCGATACCGTTAAATCTTGACCGCGAGAATTGACAAGATGCATATCGTAAGGATTTCCTTGTTCGGCTGATCCATTTTGTTGTTGAAGAGTAGCGGGATGTATGTATACGGAACCATTCGAGTCGAGGGATAATCGTCTGGCAATGCTTTCTCTCCATGATGTGTTTCGAAATTGAGGATGGGGAAGTGGATTGAGTATTTGTTGTGGCATCAAGAGAGCAGGAGTGGCTATCTCGGATACAATTTGTGGTGTTGATGCTCCAGCGTATGAGTCAGTATCCGGTGCTGAGATCTCTGATGGAGGAGATACGGAATGAGTTCGATTGCGAGAGTGGAATACTGAAGTCCACATGAATTGATGAGCATTGTTCCTCATATTGGCGAGAGATTCCAAAGTCGACGAGGATTGTTTCCTTCTCTCGGTAACATACGCAGCGGAAGGACGTCTTATTTCAGTCACGGGTCCATTAAGAATTAGAGCTGGAGGAGGTAGACTCCTTCGTACTTGATTGCGTCTGGTCGAATCACAACTATCTTGAGAATGACTGTTCTCGAATCCACGAAACCTAAATCGTACATAGAAATATATCGAAACATAAACAGTGACAATGGTGATGAAAATAATGTATCGAGGGATCCAACTTAAAGCCAACCGATACCAAAAAGGTCGTACTGGTAGATAACAGTACGTTCCTTGAGCAACATAAGCTTCATGGTCATTAACAAAAGCCAGAGACGCCGTCAATAGTGGAAAGACTATCCAAATGGTGTAAGCTATCCTACGATATGGATAAAGGCCTCCTTCACCAGACGAGGATCTAGGTCTGAAGATATACAACGCAGTATGTACAGCAACCATAAGAACCGAAATATCTATACTCGAATTAATAAATGTTGATACACATATAGAAGGGTATCTCAAACCTGAAGCTTCAATTCCTAAAGCTAGAAAAAATCCACTTATTTGACAAAATTTTGAATCATCTGCTACAGGACCATGTAAAAAGACAACGATTGGAAAAACCATAAACCATAAAGCTTTAAACATATCACTTTGAATTAATAACATAATGAGACTAATCGGTTATCAGTACATGGACATAAAAATGGAGGGGTAAATGGGGTAAAGCTCACTCATGTCTGAACGAACGTCTCATTCTAACAAACCAATAAAAAGCTAGAATTGAAGAAGCAACACTAGCAGTTGCAAATGTCAATGCAAGTTTTTGCAAAACTAATCCTTCGGATATCGATACATCTTGACCTTCATTCGTATTGTCTCCAATGTCTCTCGAGGAAAATTGAAGCACAGTTCGTGCTATGTGTGTTGGAAGGGGTGCCATGGACAATATGGCATCTGCGTTTTTTCGTCTCGAAATGAGGGGGAGGATGGAGGGGAATTTCGTTATATGTTATGGATCGGGCTTTTCCTTCCAACTTCTAAATTCCTCCAACATGATCACCAATGTTATTTTACACCATTATCGTGCTATCTTCTATGCTTTCGAGGTTGATGTATATTGTATGGTGTGTGTAGTACGAAAGCTTGTTGTACGGTAACGTTGACGTCAAAACTAATGGTACCTGGTTCTTCGTAGATTTTCTTTTGTGATGTGCCGGACCGAAAAATTCAAGATCTAAATTCCGAGACTTGTGAAACTATTGTAGTACTTTCTCTGAATGATATAAGTTTTCTTCTTCAAACTTATTAATCGGCGGTACGCGTAGTGGGGATCTGAATTCCTACTTGAAAGGCTGGTCGGAAAGGTGGGCGAAAGAAGCGGTAAAAGGTTCCCTCGAGTTGGAAGTGTGCGTTCGGAGTATATTCCCCTATTATAGGAAAGTATTTGGTATTTTTTGGAAAAGAAAAGTGTAAAAGAACGTAAGAGGATCAAACACGTCAAATTGTGAAGTATGTATAATAATAATTGCATGTACTAGATTACCTATAGATAATCGATATTGAAACCTTGTTCCCGTTTTGAGCTGCGGAATTATTGTTGGGGGTTTTTCCTTCTTCCTCATTTCGTAGACGCTGTAGATCATTCGAATCCAACACGAGAGCAGACTGACGCCAACCTACCGGTTGATGGAACACCTGACTATTTACAAAAATATGTGATTCAAGAACGACCTTCCTCAGGACCAGTATTAAGAAACATTAAGATGAAGCGGGTATTTCAGAAATTTGGGAACCAATTCATTTGAAAAAAAATTGAAAAATGTGAAAAGCTATATGTAGATCGTTTAATATTAGTAGTTCACTATAGTATTGTAATCTGTCGGATCTGCTTGAGTTAGTCGAGTACCCTCACCACTCCCTCTACTCTGTGTGGAAAGCCAAGCCAAGCAATGAAAAGAGCATGGGCGGGATCTCTCTGCTCTGAGTCTCTGTACGTGATTGATCCAGGTATTTCGGGACGGTATAAGTGATCAATCTGAATCTTCCCTTTTCATTCTATGGTACTCACTCGTATGTCTATCTGTCTATTCATCGCTTCCGCTACCTGATACCTAATAAGCCTTGCATCCAACATGCATAAAACATTCACGATGACGACTGGGCTAGATATCGAGTGCGGTCTTATTATCACCAAATCCATAAAAAAATCTCGATTCTAGGTCGATGCTCTTCTGCAAAATGGATTTTGTAGGGATTGTGTGGTTCCGCTACAAAGGTTCAAATTTTACAGCCACCAATTTACTTTACCGAATTTTTCCCTGGGGCTGCACTGTTCATGAAGGGGTTGAAGTGATGGGTTTTTTTATATATCTCCGATTCCAGGGTCGGATTGGATGGAACTCATTGGACCAAAAGGAAGATAGTTCGAAAGCCCTGGGGTATCACAAGAGAGTCCACAAACACGAATTAACAAAGTAAGCTTCAATAGTTAGGTATATATCTAAATTACCTTAATCAGCTGAATTTGAGAAAAGATGATCGGATACATAGATCCCAAATTATTAATAAGTCATCTGATATTCCCTCGTCACAAGTGAAGATATAACGATCAGCATAATTCCCAAATGTTCATCACTCGCCCACTATCACAGCACAGCACAGTCCATTAGCCGGTAGATACCCAGGTACTTTTGCTTTCACGTTCATGTTCATGTCCATGTGGTCATGACATGAGAGTGAAAATCCTGCAAAACCTCTTCTTATTGCGCATTACATCCGCAACCTCCGTTCACCGACAATGTTACCAATTCTCTTCCCCGCCAGCCTAATAAAGTGGGCGAGTTCGTATGAAAGGGAAAACAGTTTGTCGTGATAAACAACGCAACATCTGACCTTGACCGATTTTATGCGGTTCAAATTGTTCTAATGCATGACAACCCCGCATCGATTTTTTCATACCCTTGAACGTCGCATAGAAGATCCTGAGGAGCTTGATTAGGATTATGTACTCGGTCACGTGATTAAGATCTCTTCACCGAGCGGTTGCAGTGTCCCAAATCTAGAATTCTCTGCAGGAATTCTTTAGGCTTTGGGATGATTTGTCTCACACACAAGTGTGTATGACTCGTCATTACTTCTTATCTTGCATGTATCAAGACGTCTTGACTCTCAGATGGACGTAATTCGTGTGCTCTGCCAAATTGATTATAAGTATATGGGACCTCCATCAAACTGCTGGCGAATCGTGATGATTGTGGCGATCCAGGTTCTTCGGTGACGAAAGTGCTTAAACTTGAGCGGTCACTTGGATATGTTCTATCCGATTGCTGGGTTAAACGAGCGGATCCGCGTTCTAAGTATGAGCCAATATTCAGGCTTGCTTCATCAAATTCCATATCTCGAGTATCGTAAGTTTGATAAGACTGATGATGATATGATGGCGGATTTGATGATCTTTGTAGTGATGATCGCCAATTTGATGATCCTCGATTTGATGATTGAGAACTCAGATATGACAGCGGAAGCATTTGTCTGGATTTCCTCATGTAATCAGGAATCTCCGTTCCTTCAGCCATTGGATCTGGTATGTCGCCAATGCTGAAAGATTCTTCAGGTCGTTTGGGCTCGCTTTGAGATGGATGCATTCTGACCTTGGAAGGGTTGTGGGCCGATAATTTGTATAGACTCTCGTCCGAAGGTTGAGTGCTATGCCCGAACAGAGACGGAAGAAATGTGGAGAAGAATGGTTTCGTAGCTGGGAGTGCGGTGCATATCTAGAGTAATCGGGGTTAATATCACAGATTCTTGACGTGAGACTACGACAGATAATTGAGGGATTCTTACTATTCCTATGTATAAATTCAATACACTAGATATCCATAATGGATATGAGAACCAAGTTCTATCATATGATGAATATGTAGCGTGTATATACCATATCCTAACAACACCCGAAGCACAGACGACCAATCCAGCAGCGAAGAGGATGAAAAGCATTAGTTGTTGACGAAAGGGTATGGGAAGGCTGAACACGGTAGGTATAGGTAAGAAGAAGACAAATAAATCGGAGCAAGTATTAATGATTGCGCTTGCAAGTAAATGTGTTCGTTCATCGATGCAATTTTGTGGTGAGTAAGATAGTTTCCAGTAGTCCGAAATGGGACTATTGTATATGATCAGCAATTTGTTCAATCCTACAGCAAGTCTGATCATCATACCTGCAATTATTGATAATAACCACATCAAAAGCAATTGCCTCACACGCCACTATCACAATCATGGCAATAGCTAAATGTTTAAGTAGACCGGTTCCTCTGGACATAACCCGCATCACCAAGATGAGCAAAGATATTTTCGTTAATGCAACAGCGAGTCCGAATAAACACTCTAGCAGTAAAGATATTTTGAGTCCAAACTCGGCATCATCTGGCGCAACATCCCAAATATGGCGATTCCATTTCCAACTTTCCTGGGCGATGAGTGCAAGAACAGCGCAGACTGTAGTCGGGACGAGAGCGATTAGAAGAAATACATCATCAATACCGAAATGCTTGGATAGATGAATCCGTGTAAAGGTTCGTAAACCAACCACAATGTATACAAGAGGGAGAAAGACGGCGGTTATTATGAGAAGTACGGGTCCTCTAGTCACTGGGTCGATGTAGTTCGGTTGCGGAAAGTTTGATAGAACTTGAGGTGGAGGGATTCGCATATTGAAAAATCGTTTAGTATTGAGCCAGCAATGCAATGATTTTAATTCCACCTACTGAGCGAGAGAAAGGGAAACACTCTACCTTAATATTAGAGCAGCTCGCATTATAGCTTGGACCTGGTCTCCATACGCAAAAATTGGTTTTTATCAGACTACTTGCTCGATGAGATGGAACCATTCACCATAAAGTCGCCCATGAACGTGGCTACCAATGGCGGGATGAAACTAATTTATCTACTGGTACAGACTGTACGAACGCTCAGATGTTCTTCGGGATACTAAACTCATCGAGAAATAGATTGCAGGCACGCATGGGCGCTCGGACAGTTTCCGTGAGAGTTCCAACGGAAAGAGAAACTATCTGGAGTCCGAGAAACTAAATATGGTACGAAATAGATTTTTGTTTGGAGCTCGTTCAGCGGAAGATATTTGACTTTCTCGTAAGAGGGGGCCTGATCAAGGGACGGTCGCCAGACTACAGATTGACACCTTCCAGCAAGTGACTACTTGAACTGTCACTGCACGCCCTACAAATGACAAGCTTTTGTCATTTTAAAGGTATATGATTGTGGCAAAGAAGCAAAGAAATAAAAGAATATGATTGATCAGGAAATTCGAGTGGAATTGCAATGCGAACATGCCGTCTGTGCATCCTTAGTAAGCGAAACGAAGGAACTACTTCGATAAGTATATTACTCCTACATTTGTTCTCAATTTCCATGCCATCTTGGTCAAATGGTCAAAGTATAACAATCTAAAATCGCTCTGTACTCTTTGCAGTTTCAAACTCGCTACCAAGGCACCATGACTCAAATGATTAGGGTCCATCATAACATGAGCTTATGCAAAGCATACTGGGCATCATAGAGCAGCTGCAACTTCGCCGCTTCTGTATTTAACATGAACAGGTCCCTACATTCATATAGGGTCTCGTAGTACGCGAAGTATGTCCCAAAGGTAGTATGGTGCTGTACAAACGTAAAGAGGTGATCGCTGACGGCGAACATGATGTGCCGGATTTCCGGGATTCGTCCGACAAATCACATGATTACTGTAGAAACATCACTCAATGCTTTACATCGATCGCCAATTTTCATAGAGCGGATCAGTGATCTTCCGATGTGAAGAACATCTCTTAAACGTGGTGATTGATGAACAGTCTTCCAAGCGTTGGACTAGGTAAGTAAAGTTGGGAGACTGTTCATATCACATGATCATGTCTCGACCTCAGAACTTGAAGCTCAATCAAGCCTCGGAAATATATGATGAAGTTTTAAATTCACAAAATAGTCTTGTCGTAATGAGAGTGCTTCAATGATCAGTAGTTTGTTGAATAATATGTCCAAAGCGTTCAGTCCATCTCCTAGGGAAGAAATATGGAAAGCCGTAAACAGGCATTGTTTTAAAGCATTTCAGGATAGTCAGTAGGTGAGTAAATATCACTAAGAAGACAAGTTTTAGTATGATAAGATGACAGGAAAGAGTTCATCTGGTTCATAAAATGATAATTTTGTGTTTCAGAAGTTTGTTGAAAAAAATAAGTATTGATGGCAAAAGGCACAAGCAACTGCACTAGTGGCCATCTCTTCATTCATACTTAGCTTCATTCATACTTCAATCTACTCCGCGTTCACCTCGCATAGCTCAATGACAAATTCTACTTCACATACAGCTAATTCTCCACAACACCAAAGTTTTAAAGTTTCCCAGAATCCCACCGGATGTCAGAATTCTTGAGAGATGCTCACGTACTAGGCATTTACGGTGCGTATTTAGAGTTCATCTCAAAGTACGAAGTACGAAATACGCAATACGCAATACGAAAAAAAAATATATAGTCAATGACAATAAAGACGCCTTCAAAGCCGAGTCCTGATCTTCCAAATACGAGAGACACAGCAAGGTTTCACGATTGAGTGTAGGCTATTCGAAAACGAATAAGAAGCTTATGGCGGCGTCGAGATGGCAGGTCTATCTTACAATACCCCAGGGAGGAATTTTAGATCTGGCAAGACTTCTGAACGTGAATAAAGGTGAATGTGTAATGATGCAGATCGTCTACTTGTTTGGCAGGACTTGATGATTAAGAAGATAATTTCTTGATACATGGACAAGAGTAAATCATATTCAAATGATGGAAATTCCTTGTTTGGGTATATTCCCTACCAGCTCATATATGCAATAGCTAGTTTATCCCCAAAATCTACGGGTCATACTCGACTGAGCAGTCCGAGACCAAGTCACTAGCTAGCCGTAACCCTTCATATTATGTATTATAATTCTCAGTAACTCCCATTAATCATCCTATCCTCCTCTGTCAAGATATCCACATGTCTAACCACAGATCAATCTACCATCCATGCCGCCCCATCCCCATCCCCATCCCCATCCCCACTCCCACTCCCACTCCCACAAGTCTAACCTCTACCCCGACATCCTTTCCAATCTTCTCCATTTCAGCCCTATCAACAGCACCCCTGCCATCGAATATCCATCTTGGTGCTTTCATCCCGTCGACTATTCTTTTCCAGTCTATAACTTGCTCCTCTCTTACATTTGTGATTTCGCCATATTCGCATTTCGTGCAACCTTCTTCACAAGGTGGCTCGGGATATAGCCTTCCTAGCGGATCATCCAAGTCTATCTCTGCGCAAGACTGCGATGATAGATATCTTCTTAGCTCCAACAAATCCTTTTCCGAAGGACAGCCAAAAAATGGTCTCGGGTCAACTAACTCCTCAACCTTCCCCTTCGTAGAATTCTCCAGCTCTCTACATATAAGAAGCGCGTCTGCCCTTTCGCAAGCCATATACAAATCCTCTTCTATCCTCACACTCGTTACACACTTAACCTCCTCCCTCAACACATTCCGATCACACCCATCATCCCAAACCACAATTTCCCCCGGTTTCTCCTCACTCAACATCTTAATTACTTCCCTCGCCAAACTCTCCCTCACATCGCCAGTTCCCCGCTTAAAAGTATATCCTAATACGACTACCTTCTTTCCCCTCAATCCACCACCCATCTTCTTTACAATCCTCTCCACCCATCTCCTCCTCTGCCACTCATTAACCACCAATACACTCTCCCAATAAGCCACTACTTCATCCATGCCCAGTTCCTCAGCTAAGTAAATCAAAGATTTAATATCCTTTCCAAAACAACTCCCTCCAAATCCAATCCCCGCTTTAAGATATTTACCTCCAATCCGAGAATCTAGACCTACAGCTAAAGACACTTCATCGATATCCGCATTAATAGCTTCGCAAATCGCGGAAATACTATTGATCGAACTTATTCGCTGGGCTAACATGGCGTTAGAAACAAGTTTCGATAGTTCGGAAGAGGCAGTGGAGGTGTGAACGAGTTTTTGAGAAGGAATCCAGTGGTAGAGGGAAGCGAGGGAGTGGGCTGCAAGGGTGGAAATGTGAGAGCGAGAAGAACCAATGAGAATACGATCTGGATGTAAGAGATCCTGAACAGCGGAACCTGCGGATAGGAATTCGGGAGATGAGAGGATTGGGAAAATTTCATGGGGACGGTGGATTGCTAGCTTGAAGGATGTGTCAATCATGTTTCTTGTAATAGGAGAGTGGGGGATGCTATACGTTATCTTTGATAAATTCACCAGTTCGACCAGGCACGGTGCTTTTCTCTACGATTATAGCTCCGGACTTTGCATACTTTCCAATGTCTTGCACAACTGATTCTACGGCTGTCATATCTGTTGCTTTTCCAGCACCTATTCCATAAATCTTTGTAGGTGTATTGACTGCGATCATTATCATATCTGCTTCGCCTAGACATTCTTCGATGTTGTCAGAGAAGAATAGGTTTGGTGATCGTGCTGGAATGTGAACATAATCGGTATGTTCGGATATATCCTCAGGTGATGATTCAGCGTTTCCAGTCGACGAATCATTGGAAAGCGAGAACGCTCTCGATCCATCACGACATATACGTATGATCTCTGGTAGATCGGTTTCGTGGATTGGTAAGTGTTTTGAATTCCATTGATTTATGCGAAAAGTATCTTTATCGACAACCGTGAAATTTATTTGTAGGTTTTGAAGCGCGAGTATGGCTGCTGTTGGACCGCCTGAGCTCGAGAAGTTAACAAAATCCCTACCGGGACGATATCGGAATTGGCAGATCACATACCAACATACCCCGCACCTACACAACATACGTTTCGTACTAGACGATGCGTCAAGTTCTCATTTCTAAGAGAATTTTCGAATGCGATTCCATCATCTAAATTCAAAGCTTGTAATATGGGACTGAAAGTAAGACTGCCATCAGGTGTTGTGGGTGCGGTCGATATATCGTGGGTACTCCCGTCTGTATCTAGTGGTGTCGAATCCTTTGGTGGCATGTTTGGAGATTTCTATCTCCTTTGCAATACGTAAAATATCTAGGAAGCGCATGCACTATTTGGAAAAGCTTGAGAAGACGGAAGACTGAGATCCAAGGTGCTGAAAAGTGGACCGTATGAATTTAAGAAACTAACAGAAATTGTGGTGATTTTGAGGAATATTTGACGTGTAAGTTTCTAATTATCTATGGTAAATAAAGAAAATGAAGATGGAAGCATGAGAAGAACGGGAATTGAAAATAGACTAGGAAGGAACAGATGACAGAAACAGAAGGTACACTTCCACAACTGCATAGTAACTCTCCGTCATATCGTAGAGATAAAATCATGAAGATATCGATAAAACTTCCTAGAGTTCATATCACTCATCACCAGGACACAATCACAAAGGAATCCTGAGATACTCGCTAAAAAACGATAGCCAACAAATTCTTGCACGTTGACAGCAATACTGGCTCATGACTCATCTCAAGACAAACGACAATGTTGGTAGCATACACTTTCCACGAAACTAATTGTCCTCTGATAAGACATTTGATAACTGTGTATTGTCTAGAAGGCGCACCGAACAATGGAACCATTACATGTTTTCCGAAGATCAGGACCAGGAGTTTCCCCACGTGGAGCTGTGATCTTACCTTTCATTGGTTGAGCGAGGTTGTACAAACAAACATCCAATAAGACAGAGATTGTGCACAGCATGGGGGTAAGCGTCCTCAAAGTGTATAGTTGGAATATGCTGAGCAGAAATGTGGTCAAGAATTGATGGTGGGGGTCGAATAACGGGAATTGTAATAAAACGACCTCGGCGCGTGCCTTAAAAGTGTAACCCAATGGAAGACCTCATCAGTTTGTTGGTTGATCACTCAAAGATTTGCCTTTTCTTAACAGGATAATTAAGTCGATGCTCCTCTATTAGCCTCAAAATCTTTGGAATACAATTCCAATACGTTGAACAAATGGATTTGAAAATGGATCTATTTAAAGATTGTCCAAACCCAAATACACCACTAAAATTCCCAGCAGCTCTCAAGGGAAAACGTATCCTCCTCGCCACAGAATCATTTGGACCTGTAAATGGTGTGAGCAGGACAACTTTAAATTTGGTGGAATATCTTCGCAGGAATGGCGTATCTGTCGCAGTTGTTGCGCCTCATAATTCAACTGGAGCAGTTCCGATTGCTCCCACAACACACGATACCAAACATATCGAAGTGAGATTAAAAGGATATCCATTGCCCTACAACCCCGAGCTTTCAGTTGTTTATCCTGTACGTTTGTCGCAACTGTATGCTAGAACCTTTGGATCAAAACCAGATATAATATACCTTGCAAGTCCTGCATCTCTGGGATTCCAGATCTTGTTACAGTTAAGACAGCAGCAGAAAAAAGAACAAGCTCCTGTGCTACTAAATTTTCAAACAGATTTATCAGGTTATTGCGAGATATTATTTCCAACACCATTAGATAGATGGGCAGTTTGGGTCTTTGGACGTGTGCAAGGGTATCTTTTTCGATGGGAGGGTGTAAAGGCAATATTTTATCCAAGTGCATTTGTGAAAAGATATCTAGTCAAGACAAGAGTGCCAGTGGAAAAGATGATGAATTTGAGAAGAGGGGTTGATTGTTCTGTGTTTCATCCTTCGAGACGATTAGAGAAATATCGAAAGGACTGGGCTCCGAATGGTGAGCTGATCATGATCTGTGTAGCTAGACTTGCACCAGAAAAGGGGTTTGGGTTCTTGAGTGAGGTAGCAGAGGAGTTGGTTAAGAGAGATTTCTCCTTTAAGCTCATCATAGTTGGAGGCAATCAGAGCCAAAAGGTTGAACAAGAAATAAAAGATTTGTTCGCAAATCTGGTGATGAAGGGAAAGGTTCTCTTCACCGGAATGCTAAGAGGCGAGGCACTAGCCTCAACTTATGCTTCTGCTGATATATTTTTGCATTGTTCAGTTACTGAGACCTTCGGTTTGGTAGTTTTGGAATCAATGGCAAGTGGTGTACCAGTAATTGCAAGAGATGAAGGAGGGTAAGTCAGACCTGTTTATGAATTTGGGATAAGCTGACCGTTATTAGGCCATCAGAAATTGTTATAGATGGTAGATCAGGATATTTGGTGGCTCCATCAAACCTTATAGGATTTGTTGAAAAGGTACAAAAACTTGGCAACGATACTACATTGAGATCAACCATGAGTATCGAGAGTCGAAGAATCGCAGAAGAAGCAACATGGGATAGTATCGGCAATCGTGTGGCATGGAAAATGGCCGAAACATTGGAGACAATCAAATCGACAGATACTATTCACAAGGTTAGAATACCGTTGCATAGTTGGTGGATAATCACTGACGAATCGAGAAAGTTGTTGGTATCATTCATTGTGGATGTAAGGCTTCTTGCGGGACTTGGAACAATCTGTGGAGTTTGGTTAGGTTTGATTGTAACGTGGATATTAGTCCGTGTATCGCTTCTTTTGAGGAGGTATCTAGATAGATTCCTTAAGTTCTAGACTAGCGCCGTAATTTGTGGTTAATTTGAAGTCAAAATTTCATACCACGCACAATTCGATCATCTACTCCAGTATTATCATAATAAGCGGGAATTCATGCCCAGAAGTCAAGCATCCGTATGTTCATGCTGAAGCTCATGTTTCAATACTTAAATAATGTTCGTAATCATGGCAATGAATGTGTCCAATGACAATAAAACTCCAGTGTGTATGATCAGTTTGATCGACGCGGGACAGAAGAAATAGGATATACAGAGTTGCCAGACTAACAGTAACGCAAGAATAGATCAATGTAGCAAGAGTATTGCTGAATTCCTTACTAAGCATCTTTTCAGGCAAAGCATTGTGAGCGCTGCCTTTGTGATAAGGTCCGGAGGCATTCTTCTGTGTCAATAGAAATTGGTTGTGCTGTGACACAGATAAGTCCTACGATCAATACATACGATGAAAGCAAGAAGGGGAATTTGACAAACCCTTTTAGTACCCTCTCATCTGGCGAAAGAGATTGATGGAGAAATCTGTTCTCCAGACAATCAGTATCAGAACCACAATGAAAATCTGCTGTACAAGAAGACAATTTGCACCGCACCAATTCAGGCGGTGAGCGTGCAGAAGGAATGCATATGTCAATGAAAATATGTTCGATTTGATTAAGATCCATAGTGTTAAAACAGAAATGTGGTACGAAGCCTGCTCGGAGGCCCGTATTCATGTGCCGTGAACTAAAATGCTCCTTCTTACTTTGATCTTGGCTGGTGCTCACATGCTTGTGTAAATTTAGCTTTGTGATACAAACGGCCTACTGTTGACCCCACTTTGGAGGCTGAGTATAAAAATTGTAGCAAATGTCATGCGATGGCAAAAGAAACATTCACAAGCTGACTTGCGTCGCGATGAGCCGAGCGACGAATGAAGTTTCAAGATGTAACGGTGAAAAGCGACACTGCAGGGTATAGGAACACGTCAGTAGGATGAGTTCGAATTGTACAGAGTACTGCCGAGTCCCGACACGTGAAATAAAAAAATACTTGCATCCTCTGCTTTCGTTCACCGTAGACTTCCATCGGATTTTACAAATGATATATTTGCTGACTCCTTGAGCCTTGGCCGATTGGATCTGGTTCAGAAAACGACATTGAATGGTAGCAAAGTGTGGCCTACCCAAAATGATATACAAAAAAGAGTAAAGCATGATAAAAATAAAGAGAGGCCGCTTTGTGTTATACCATACTGTTATCGAATAGAATTGAGGCTCGTCGATGTCAGATGAGAAACGTATTGATCCGGAACGATTGGCGCAGCAGATCTCATATTGATCTAACCAACAGTTGAACGGTCTCATACAGGGCGCTTAGAGGGAAATTCACGACCTCTCATTTGTTTGCTGTCGCAAGAAATATCTTCAACAAATTTCAATTGAAGAATCCTCAGCCAGTCTTTAGGAACTGATGTGAGTTCACCCACATACGTGCGTCCACGGCGAGAAGACTTGATATCCATCGAAATCATGTTGAAGAATTTGTGTCGTATCCTCCCGCCGTGTAAAATCATGATGGTGATTGTTGAAGAAAGTGGGATCATACAATCCTTCCACTTCACTGGTTGATTAGGATTGAAGTGTATTGGAGATGAGGAGAATTATATGAGGTTATTCGCGTTTCGTTGGTTGTCAACGTAAGATTGTCATTGACACCGTGAACAATCACGAAAGGGTCTGTGATATTTCGGCCAAGTTGAGGATCCGGAAGTAGCAGATATTTATTACTCAATTTGGCTAGTCCCATGAAAGCTCTGTCAGCTTTTAACGGATCAAGTTTAGTTGGTCTTATTTTAAGCCAAGTTTGACAAGGTATTGATTGATGATGAGACTCGGAAAGCTTCACACCTCATTTTCCCAGACAAGATTAAGTCTCAACAAGTTATTTTGAAAACGCTGGAGCCTTCTTCAATCCAAAGGACATAGGAAGGGTTTGATTGATCGATGATTGTACCTATAATGGTTCTACGATGCCGAATCCTACCTTGGTAGAACATCCTTTCTGGTGTCGTGGACCATATTTTCCTACCCCCAGATTAATACTGTGGGTGCTTCATTACTCTAAGCGCTCTATTAATGACATGCATCTATTTGGCAAGCGTCATCTGTGCCGCCACTCATCTGACAAGTCGTGACCTCCTTGTGTCGATCACATTCACAAATTAAAAGACTTCCAATCAACATTATCTGTGGAAAGCTTGACCACGCATCATACGATGGTCTCACTGTCTCAACATCGCCATAGGACTGACCCTCAGACGTCTCGCACATGCTACACCCCTCCATAAGTGGAAAATCTCGTAGTTCCGATTATGGAATTATCTCTTAGCAGACAGGGCTAAAGTCAACCTCCCAAACCAAGAACCGTCAAGTCCGACACAATTTGTCTGGAGTTGCTTACATGCTCATGCCCATTTTGCATCGATGAGTTGAGATCACCCCCTGGTATGAGCTTCATATCGTTGTTTTTGCTTCCGAATATCTACGAATTTTGGTTACGGGATTCGTATTTTTCCATGCTAAGCTTGCCTAGCATTTTCATGTGGCATGGCACCTTTAGACTATTCCTATCCTTCTTGTTCCTTTCTTCTTTTTTACATTCATAATATTCTTCTTGGTTTGGCAAACTAAACAATATCATCGCCACTTCTCCCACTTCAATTCTTGGGCAGGCCCATCTCTTCATACCTTCTTTTCTTTTTGAAGTTGTTCTCTACCTCTTGCTTGAGGCAGGACATTGTTTGCAATCTTTCTCACCGCCGGTCGGGTCATTCAGATTTAAGTTTACTAATCTTTAAACCATACCTTGGGTCTTTCTTACTCGCCGGTCTCGACTTTTTTAATCAACACCGCCCATTATGTTTTGGCACGCAGCCGTAACGGCATCGCTTTTACTTGTCGGTCATGTTAGCGCGGGGATTCTGGATATGAAGCCAGTGGTTCGTCGATATAATCAGGAGGAGATGTTAAGGCGATATATGAATAATATTATTGAAGACCGCCGGAGGTCTATCACGGATGCACCAGTAACTACAGCGGCTACGAACGCTTCAAACTGGAATACTCAAACTGAGGCGGCATGCACTCAAGCACTTGATTTATTGAATGGACAGGCTACCAATCCATCTGGTTTGGCAGTTTGTTATAACTTGCCATATGCCGACAACAGTACTGGAGTTTTCAAGGCCGACCTCCGAATATACAATGTGTCTGCTCCCACAGGAACATTTGCCAATATTCCAAGTCAGGATGTTCAGGTTGGGTTGAGTTATGAAGGAGCTACAGTATCGGCTGTTAATATGTCGACGTTGATGGCCAGAAGCGATGGCACATCTATCATTTCGTGGCCACGAGCAAATTTAAAGCGACAATCAACAACAAACACCACCACGGGAAGGACCATAACTTTAGTTCAATCATATGCTTTTGTTGGTCAAATGAATAAGGAATATATTGGCATGGATATGGACAGGTGTGTTGAATTCCAAAAATCAAAAGTTTTTTAATCTAATTTGTTTTAGCTCGACCATGGAAGCACTATTAACTCCAACGGTGACTTTGACTGGCAGAGATGTCTCCGGTGGAACCGTGAATACAACTCTTAATACCAACCAAGCATCTTTCGTTAATGGTGAATTCTCCACACAAGCCGCTGGAGTCACTAAAACTGTCGCTCAACCACCTATTCAAACTCTCGTCGTCGCCTCCGAATCTCCTTTCGTGGTTCCAGGTCTTAATATCCTGATCTTCCCAATTGGTGGTGTCATCACAGGTGTGTGGGCAGTTTTATTCATTGGTACAATTTCCTACGGTACCATCGGTAGAATGCAATTCAGAGACCAATTCAGATCGAGAACCGCTAGAGCTTCAAAGGAAAACATGTCACGAATTTAAGTAGGCTTGGGATTATCAAAAGGTGTATGGGGGAGTGTACGAGATTTTTTTCTAAGAGGGGGAACTATACCATTTATAGAATTTTTGCGCGAGGAATCGAGAAAGGTGGCACTGGAATGGAAAGAAGGCATATTGAGGGATGGATATGAATATTACATGCCCAGGGTAGCCAGCCAGGAGCTCGAGTTGATGAAGCAAACATTCTTTCTGAAGCCTGAATATTGAGCCCCCGGGGGAAGGGGGCTACCAATACACAAGCTACAATATCATTGTTACTCTTTTTTCTGTTTGTGGTTGAAATGAAGACTAGCAATATTTCAATCATGAGACACGATCATTACCTCAGTTTAGAATGTTTAATACGAATTCAAAATAATGCAAAATCGGGGTTGTATGATTTTTAGACAATCAAGCTTTACAATTGAGAATTTGAAGCAAACCGCAAATTCAAAGACGTCGTGATAACAACCACAGCCTTGGCAAGCAGCCTTACTATTTACTTCTTACTCGAGCTCATGAACTCATGAACTACATTCCTCCTGCAATCCTCCCGCTGAAAATATACTCGAGAATTCGGTATTTGCATATTAAAAGTTCACACCACCACGCATTGTCCTGAACTTTAATTTTCTTACCTTTTCCTTCGGACGTTGATCCTGAATTTTAAGTACCGAAATTGGTACCTTACGTACAGATGTTTGAAGGACGGGATTGGTTATAGAAAAGCAGAATCTGGAGCTCGAAGTTTCAGATGCGCGACGTGTGGGAGATCTGTGCAACTCGAGCGAGTTTGACAAGGATGATGACTCCTGTGTTTAAGATTGAGTTTGAAGGGACCTGAGCGAGTCACTGGTGGGTTTTGGCGGCTTTAGATATTGGTAGCGATACTGGAAAGGGTTTAAAGACGGGATCAGTTCGTGCGGTTTGGAGAGAGATAAACGAAATACAGATTGAACTGGGCTTGAAAAGGAAAAGAAGGAATTGTGCCATGCACTCGCTCAGACGATAATAAGGGTCGAGCACGTGCGCGATCGAGTTCCCGGTCAGGTGACAATTACGCTCGGACGTTGATAGCGTGATTGCAACCCTGGCTTTCGAAGAAGGATGATGTGGAAGCACGACGGCAGTCCACGATTTCTTCAATGCCATATTCTACCTTGCCTCGCTTGCTTAGAATTATTCGATTGCCACTGGCCTTTGAGGATGATGATATATCGAATGAGTGGCAAAATGTCTAGTCAGGGAACATCTCAAAATCTCGAACCTCCATCGCTGCGCCGACATTGAACAACTCTCGAGCACTAGGGGCTACCCTAGGTGTAAATATATTGTCTGAGCGATCAAGAGCGATCAAAGCATGAAGTATGAAACAATGCATCTTATGCTTATGTTTATATTAGCAAGCCTATTCGATGAGGGCAAGTATCCATTGTGATGGTTTTTAGTGAAACTAGCATAATCCTTTCAATCTTACTCTAAGAACCTTTTCCCAAGAAACGAAAAGCGTCATTTCTGAGTTGTTCTTTTGAATTCGTTTCCTGTTTCTGTTTCTACAAACTCCAACAGCGACTGGGTCGCATTGAAATCGGAATTAATCTTTGTGATTGGATTGCTGGTGTATCATACATTCGTTTTTATTTCCATAAATTTCATCCGAACTTCTTGAACTTTCCGTTTCTTCCATTGGACATCGTCTCAGCTGAGAAGTTCATCTTTACATATCTACTTATACTATACTGCAAGCTTGAGATCGACCACTCAATTAGAAAGGAAAATGGTGTCGGTGGCAGAGTTAGTTACGAAGTTGCATTCCAATATTGATGAAATCCACAAGACTATCGCTTTAATTAGCGATACTTCGAATCATGATGCGGAAATTACACGATTAGAGAAAGATCGCGATGAACAGCTTCAGCAATTGAAGATGGCTCATGAAATTGCAATGAAAGAAGGAGAGGAAGCACGACTCAAACAGGAACAAGAGATTGAGGAACAGATCAAGAGAGAGGAAGACGAGATAATAGAGAGGAGGAAGCGTGAAGATGAAGAGAGAAAGTTGAGAATTGAGAATGAAGTCAAGGAGAGAGAAAAGGTAAGGCAAGAGGAGGTAGAGAAGAGGAAGGCTGAATTCCAAAGTCAACATAAAGAAGTTGAAGATGGAATCGATGAAAAAATGGAAAGGTTGGAGGATGAGTTAGAGCAACAAATGATAGATGGGCAAAAAGCTTTGGAAACTTTAGATTCTGCGAGAAGGGTATGTTTGTATTCTATCAATTTTACCTGGGTGTTTTTTTTCTTTCGATTTACTAATATTTTTGCGAAAACAGGAAATCAACAGACAAATTGACGAGCAACTCAATATTCCGACTGTACTACCTAAAATTCAATACAAGAGCCGCAGAAAGGTTGTATTGAATAATCAAGAGCCAGATCTAATATCGGAAAACCAGAACAACAAGGGCACGGAGGAGGAAGTGGAAAGAAATGCGGTTACAAGCGAAGATTTAAGTCGTGATGTGAACGAGCACAAAGATGATGATCTTCAGGACAACGTAGCTGATACTAAGGACAGTGAAAAAGACCTTGCGGTAGAGCCAACAAAGGACTTGGAAGTTCAACCAGATTCCTCACTTCAAGAGGAAGGTGTTCCTGAAGAGCAAGAGACACAATCACCGAATCTTGAGAGTATTGAAGAAGTATCACAGCCAATCGAAAAAACCTCTAGCTTAGTCCCCAAGGAGCAGCACATCGAGCTTGAAGAGGTACATCAAGCTGATCAGCAACCCGAATTTGATAATGTTGCGCAAGGTAGTCAAGATCTTTCTAAACCAGAAGCATTAGAGCCTGTAGAAGAAATGACCAAAGAGATTGATGACGCGCCTGAGCCTTCCCAAGAGGATACATCTGTTGGGGCTGATGATGCCCCAAAGGAATCAATTGACTTGACTCAGTCAATTGACGCTCCACAAGATGAGACCAGCGACAATCTAAAGCAAGATCATGTATCTCAAGAACCGGAAATGATCAAGGATCTTATCGAAGATAGCCAATCAACCGAAATTCCTCACGAAGATAATAATGACGATTCAAAGCAAGACAACAGTCTGATAGAGGCACCAAAAGAATCTGAGACTGTTCCAGTGCTTGAACCACGTGAATCTCCCGAAGACAGAGCAGCCAGAGAAGAAATCGATAAGCTGAATGAAGAAATTCGACGTGCTATGGAGGAGGAAGCAAATGAAGCAATGGTTCCTCATCTGGAAGCCAAGGATGTTTCTCCGAATGCACAAACCACAGAATCGCAAGCGCCACATGTTCAAGAAACTGTTGAGGCTGACAATGTTGGCATTGAAAATGATTCAGAGGATAAAGACTTCGCGGAAGAGCATTCGTCACCTCAAGACGATAGCACACCAGTCGCTGAGCCCTCTGAGATTCAGATTGAAAATGATGACTTTGAATCAAAGACAACTCCTGAGACAGTTGAAGTTGAGATCGCCCCAAAAGATCAAGTTGTCTCTGAAAGTAATGAATCCGACCATGAAAAAGAATCTCTCGAATCAGAAGTGCAAGCGGACAATACAACACATGATCCAGTCCAATTTGAAATCGCAGAGCAACTTTCAGCTGAGAAGCCTTCATCAGAGAAAGCATCAAATGACAACCTTCCACTTGAGGATTATGAAGCATCACGAAATGAGACATTGGCTTTCGATGAATCTTCGAATGAAACCCAACACAGCACAATTGACGAGATGCCCCTGAGCTTGAATAACAAGGCAATCTTAACTCCTATGCATGATGAAGAGTTTACCACTGCTTCCAATGATCAGGATAACTCAGAGATAGACAATGGAGATGATATGATGCCCAAGGAGCCTGTTATCCCAGGTACACAAGAGGATACGAACCAAGCATCAATTGAAGAGAAGGAAACTCGATTTGACCCGGAGCTGGTCCACAATAACGATTCAAACATTTTAAAAGAATCCGTGGAAGAAGCAATTAAAACGCCACTTCCGGAGCCAGCCGATACAGAGGTTGATCAACTAGATGAGGCACCAGAAATCACTCATGATGACTCGGAATCTGCCAATCAAAGTGAAACGATTGCACCTGAGGAATATGAAGTCAAGGCAATTCTTACGCCACTACCAGAGCCAGTAGAATCAGAGAGCGCTCAGCTTAATGAGGAAGCAGCACCAGAGTCTGAGCTCTTGTCAAACAACCTACTAGAAGTTGACAAAGACCAAGGGGAAGTTATCGAACCAACAAATACTGCAGATGCTATCTCCGAACCTTTGCCTGATTCGATTGAAGACACACAGCCTACTATGGCCGAGCAAGATATCGTTGGCGAAGAGTCCACAGATGCCAAGGCGTTGGACCACGAGAAGGAATTTAAAGACGAGAACGTAAATCCAGACCAAGATCACACCGAGCAAATTGGAGAGTCTGAAAGGGGTCTTGAAGATACTGCAAGCCTCGATTTGAAACCTGAAAACACCGAAACTTCGGAGAGTTTACATGCTCCCGAAAAACAGGAAGCGTTGCCAGCTGTCTCACCAGAAGCGGGAGAAGCGAGAAGCATCTCCAATGAAACATTTCCACATCCAGAGCCAACTCCAGATGTGGGCTCGGCAGATATCGAAGGCCATGAGGATTCTGAAACTTATGTATTATCTACCGATTCTGAATCTGCTAGCAAGGGCAATGATGTTGTCGACGAAGATGCTGTTCCGCCGCAAGATGAGCATCATGTCGAAGATACTGATATTGGTTCTATTGCAGACCCTGCAACCGACACCAATGCAAGTAACGAAATGGAGCTACCTGAACCTCGTGATATCACTCCAGATGACACCATCGAAGAGACTGAAATAGCTGCCGAGCCGGCTACTACGATTCCCGAACAAATTGAAGAGGTAGCTAAGTCTCCTGACGTTGTTGCACGTGATTTGGATGTGCCAGTCCAAGGCGATATAGGGTCAGACGAGGGACCGGGTAAAGAAGCTTCTGATAGCGATTCAAATGAGATCTCGCAGACCGTTGATGATACTGTTCAATTGCCAGGTCACATCAAGTTTCGAATTGCCGAGTCAGCCGCGGTCCAGCAAGAGAATAGCAATGCACCAGAGAGTGAGCCCGCCACCGAAGAACAGGGAACTATTTCTGAGATATCAGCTCCTGACACCGAGGAAAAAGATCTAAAGCTCGATCAAGAGAGCGAAGAACCGCTAGTAGAGGCTAACAGTTCTGTGCAAGTACCGATACTTGAGGAAACGCCTACATCTGGTCCTGAAGAGTTCGAAGGCACTGGAGAAGCAACTTTGAATCTTGATGTTGGGTCACCACTTCCTTCGCCTACAATTCAACAGACTGTTGAAGAAGATGATGAAAGTTCGCACACAGGTGACGTGGCTCAACAAGAGAATCATGTGGATTCAAAAGAAATGAGCCATGAAGGAAGTTCCGAAGATGATAAACCTTCTTCATCTCACATGATCGAAAGTGTGGAACCAATGACATCAAGTAAAATACCTTCTGAGGATGTTCAAGCGTCGGAAAAAGTGGTTGAGACTGAGCCATTGACTTTGGAGAATGAGGCGCCAATACATCAAGAAGTCGAAGAAGTCCCAGAGCAGACAAATGATGCTATAGTGGAGGCTCAAGAGCATCATGAAGACAAGGAACTTCCCACCATCTCTATTCAGGAGCCAGTGCATCTTGCTGATGAAACACCATTGAGAGAGAGCACAGCAGGACCTGAAAGCCAAGAAGTTACAAATTCCGTGCCTGAGATCATTACCCCGGTATCAGAAACATCTGTCCCGGAAAGCTTGAGTGGCGAAGCAGCTGAAGTGCCGTCTGAGGTAGAGCAAACAAATGCCGAGACACACGATGATGTTGAAAAGGACAGTTTAAATGATGAAAGTGACGATGCTGTTCATGAAGCAAGAGACAACGATGAGACACAAGGCCATCAAATTGAAAAGTCCAGAGAAACTGACTATCCTATCGATCTCGAGACAGAAGATGAGTCACACATAAGCCCCAACAACTCGACTAGTTCTGAACCCGTCCACGACGAAGCATTACCTCAAGAGAACGAACAGCCTACTACTATTGAATCAGAGCAAGTCAACATCGGGCCGGTATTGAAAGTAGTTAATCCAGATATTCTACCTTCACCTCACCAAGCACAACATGAAGACCCTGAGGATGTTCGTGCTAGAGAAGAGATTGCTCGTTTGAATGCAGAGTTTATGAAAGCTGTTGAAGAGGAACAAGCTGCTGAACAAGAGAACAAACCTGTTGACGTAAGCACAGAGAAGGATAGCTATGATATGGACAAAAACGAACTTGTTGAAGCGGAGCAAGAAAGACCGAGAAGAGAGAGAGCCGAAGATATGGCAGCGAGAGAAGAAATCGCCTTTTTAAATGAGCAAATGAAATTGCTTAGTCAACAACAAGAGAATGGGGATAAATCTACTGAGGTTGAGAGTGAAAGAGAAGAGAGCCAGTTTGTAGATGAAAACATGCCTCAAACACTCGAAACGGATGAATCGTCGGGTACTCTGAACGAAACCCCTCAAAATGAAGAACGTGCGGAAGAGGATGATTTCCACACCGCACTCATTCAACAAGATGAGCATCTAAACCCTTTCGAGCAACCAGACGCAGTACTAAGTGAGGAACAAAGTACCGAGTCAACCACAGACGAGCCAAATGAGGAAATTAACGTTTTACAGTACGAGGATGGAGATCACAATCCAGAAGACTCGGGCTCAGAAGGTGAAAGGACCGAGCAAGGTGAGAAAACAGAGAATTACTCTGAAAGCGAAAATGAATGGGATCAATCCTCAGAAGAAGAAGAGGAGGGCCCGCTTCCTTATCTTGAGACTATCCGGGAAGAATCACATGATGGTGCCTCCCGTGTCGGCGAAGATCACGAGGATGAAGATGAAGAAGACATGCCCAAGAGCAGATTATTCCATCCACATTGGCAATATGAGGACTCCGTTGAGGACAATGGGTTGAAAGAAGAAAGAGAGAACAACCCGTTGGTATCAGCGTCAGAGAATCCAGCTATTAAGGAAACTTCAACAGAATTACTTCAAGATGAGCTTCACCATCCAAGCGGATCCAATCTTGACGTTTCAGATTCTGGGCCAAGCAAAAGACCACAGACACCAATGGCATTGACGTTTGGCTCCGATTTCAAGGAAACAGAGTCACCTCACGAAGTCAGCAGCACTGGTAATTTGATCGATGGCAGTCTCGAAGCACCAATTGAAAACGCAACTGCTTCTAATGCTACGGATTTACCACGAGTGTTGGAGCCAAGTCCTGACATTCAGGAAAATCGTGGAAAGTCCGAGTCGTTGGAAGACGAAGATCTTGTCGAAAATAACAACCTCACTCCAAAACCTAAACCTAGACGACCAGCATCGTTGTATCACCGAAATAGTGATTTGAGTCCAGAACATGAGGCAGTATTCTCGAGAGTTTCAAAAATCCGAAGCAGTTTAACACCTTCACCGGAACCACATCAGTCACCTGTATTGAGTCCTAGGTCGAGATCTGAAAGATTTCCGCCAGATGAACACCGAAATTACTTAGATGCCTCAATCAACAACGCCTATAATGGATGGGGATATTCTCAAGACGGCGATCAGCAACAAGATTACAGAACTCAATTAAACAATGATAATGGTCGTAACCGATCTCATACAGTTGATACAGTTCCATCATTCGAACATTATGCATCAGATGATGGCGAATCAGGTCCCCCAACTCCACCTCAACAACCACAATACTCTGATCCTGTGTCACAACAACCACACATTAGTCAGATGATGTCAACGGAATTTGAATCTTCTGAAGGATGGTCACATCCAAATGATGATATCCAGGATGATTCAGCAAATCAAGAACAAAACCTTGATGAAATTATCAAATCTCCTAATCTGCAAGATGCCGCCGAATTCGATCCTTTCAACCCACAAGAATACAAATCTCCAATTCTAAGTCCTGCACATTCATCTTCCTTTAACGTAAGCAACGTGCATATGGATCAAGAATATCCTCCAGTCCTAGCACCGACTCCACCATCACTTATCCCCCCTGAGAAGATCTTGAGCTCCAATGCACCTGCATCAACCCCAATATTCACAGCTCAGGCTCCCACTCAGACCGAAGAGAAATCGACTCCTCTGCCACCAAGTCTCCATTCCGTTCCTTGGACACAGTCAGAAGATCCCGCCAAAACTGCAGCCACAACTCAAGAAAAAGAAACCGCATCCCCACAACGTAATCCAAGACCTGTTAGTTCCATATTCGCTAGAACGCGCTCTCTATTCGAAGCAGGAGCAAATGATTCAAATCCACCTCCTAAACAGAGACCGCTTTCCGGAATGAGTATTTTCAATGTTGGTTCACCGAATCGTTCGAATACACCGGTTCAAACCAGACCACATAGTCTTTCCGTCTCGAGTCTGAGAAGCAGGAGTGAGAGTTTGTCAAAGCGATCGAGTTTGAGTTTTGGGGAAAGCGCGAATGTGAAAGCGGATTCAAGCGCGAATGCCAATGTGAATGCCAACGTCAATGTAAAAGATGACTATGATCCAGATACAGATGCAGACTTCCTGCCAAAGAGTCTAGATGGCGATGGAAGAATGCCTAGTCCGGCCTTTGGATTACCCGGACATAGAAGCAGTGGAAGTTTCGACAGGGGGAAATTATATGGAGATGAAGATGATCCTTATTTTACGAGTGGAGGGGACAAGGGGAGTGCGGGACGGATGGGAAGTTCAGGAGTAGGGGATATGAGGGGCGCAGAGAGGGAACCTCTCTTGAAGGATGGAAATTGACTTGTCCACCCTGTATCTTTGAGGAAACAAAAAGGTTATAGAAGGACTAGAAAGATCAGATGGAGAGCTGGTAGACTGACAAGGAAAGTGGAGGAGAAGGAGAAAGACGTGGTCAAGCAGAAGACGAAGGAAATGGGAGAGAGGAAGGTGGCGAAAGGAGAATACAAATTAGCTTATGTGTGGGTGGAAGGATGGAGGGAAAGATTGAAGAGAACGAGCGGCTTGGTGGATAAAGTGAGGGAAGAGGGAAAGTATGAGGGAGAGGTTACGAAGATTGATGTAGACTGGTTGGAAGTTGGGGTCGGGAAGATGGGGACCTAGAAAATTGGAATGGGATAAGGAGTAAGCGAGGATTCTGGTTTCGAAAGGGGGCTGGATCACTAGGATGGTACGAGTGATTGGAAAGGGGGATTTGGCTTGGAGAGGAGTTTGGGAGTCTATTGTAGATCTATTTATGTTTATTTAGGTATATCCTCTATTTGGAACTTTTAGATAGCTATTCTGTATGATATTCAATCCATCAATCTTAAGAGTTCAAGTACAACCCCGTCTTCCTCTTCTGCCTCCCCTTCATTGAAGCTCTTGACCTACCACACCACGTGATATACAAACCACATGATCCGTCTTTCAATCACGTTTCTCACTACCGAGAATGCATGACATTCTGTCATTACTCACTCACAACACTTCTCAAAATTTTGCATATGAGGTAACGTGGCGTAAGGGTATGAGTGAACCAGAGGCTTTTGTGCAACAACAGATAGGCGGTGTAACATCTGCCAAGCGAGCTAAGTACTGTATGTAGGCGGTTCCATTCATCTATACATGCATATGAGACATACACAATTTGACAAGCAATTTTGTTAGGAAAGGTAGAGAATCAGATTCTGCAGTGCTATGCAGTGTGTAGGTGGGACTCCAGCAGTTGGTATGTAGTTTCATGCAGGCTGCGTTTGATTTAAGATTTAAGAGGCGCGGTTGAGGTTTAGAAAATGTCATTTGTTGGTATGTTGGTATTTTGGTATGTTGCTGTTATCTACTTTGCGTTGTAGTGCGGGAAATTTGGTTTGTTGGGTATGTTTGGGATGCGGGATGCGGGATGCGGGTAGCCAGAAGCTGGTATGGATTGATTAGTGTTTTGGAAAATGGGAAATGCAGGTGAGGCGTCGGGAAACGAGCACAGCTGTGCTATGGCTACGTGCGTGAGAGTCAATAGCTGGGTTAGGATCTTGCAGTTCTCAACGTGTGAGTGGGTCATAGGAGGTGCTGTCGCGATTAGATATTGTAGATCTAGACAGGATGCGAGAAGCCGGGTTTTGATGTATGCGCGATGAGGTATCTGGGGTGATAATGACTAGGTATAGTAGAGTATTTGAATGCGGTTCAGAGATATTTGAGAGGCAATTTGGAGGCTAGAAAGTGGTTGGCGCAGTAAGCTGGTTTCTGATGCTGTGTTAAACATAGCCCTCTTCGGAATGCTATAGCTCCAGATTTGAGGCAGAAGAGAGAATGAGAATCGGTTGTTGGGGCCTTGAAATCTACAGTAGCGTTGAAAATCTAGTAAAACTCAATCTCTGCTTTTGGATCTAACTAAAACATTTCTTGGTACACGTTTACGACTCTTCCTTGTAGAGATGAGACACATCTTGAGCGCAGACGATTACCTGCAGAGCTGCACGCCACAGATATTGCAGCTAAGATGGAAGGCTTGAGATATTATGTGTACAACACAATATGTTCCCCTAGCATGGGGAGTACAGGTGTATTCAAACTTGGGGCTGTTTTGTTGCTTGACCTCTGTAATATCCCGACCGGTTTCACTACAGAGGAATTTCCGGTTTCTAGATCCGCATGCATGGCTCTTTCCATGAAACTGGCAATGTGAGCATCCGGAATGATGTATATGTGGCATAAGATTGATAGGTAGATGAATCTGAAGCTTTTGTAGCTCGCAGCTTGTGTAACATCCAGAAAATCTCCACAGGTGTTAGATGGTGGTCTGGGAAATCATTCAAAAGGGTGGTTGCAAAAAATGAAAGAGGAAATTGGAACGCCGCATTGTAAATGTATTTCTCCGTCCGTTGCTAAGTGAATTTACGGGGATCAAGTAACCTATAACAGTTGAGTATCAGACGAAATTAATAAAGGATAGAAAAGCAGACGGGTGGCTGCAGAGACTTCAGTCTAGAACCAACTGGCTAATCTGAAGCGCTTGCATCCGGAAATTTTCTGCTTCAATGATGTTGAAGGTTTGCCCTTCAGGATGTTCTTGCAGGAATAGCTGCCATTCCCAATGGCTGCAATTGCCATTTTAGATACATGATTGTTGAATAAAGCTACAATCTATGAGTCAAATGGAAAGCAAGATAGTTCCGGATGGAAAGACTTCCCGAGCGCAAGATAGATGAGCTAGGGAATGAGAACATGCATGGTATATTCTCTCTGCTGCCTAAAAAACCCGTCTAGACATTCGTTTGCTAGGCGTTCACTGTGAACTATACTTGTACTACACAATGTTGAGAGACGCGAAACTATTAGTAATGCGGTAATTGCTTACTAAAAAGTTCAGACTGCAAGGCATTCTACGTAAGATATGCATGGCTCTGTGTCTGGGTGGAATGAGTCAACAAACTTCTATTCGTATAATTTATCTTCAGACTTCCTGTGTGTTGATCTATAGTATACAAGCTCAGAAAATCAGCGTACTTGTGGCATTGAACTAAAGCGGGGTATTGGAGATCTTCGGCACTTCTGAAAGCTTTGTTTGTGGCGTGTGAAAGGCAATAGTCGAGAGATTGAGCCTCAAGACTGTGAAGCAGTGATTAAGTAAACCTCACACTGGAAAATTAGATATGGTGACGTGTATCTATCTAAGAACAAGATAAAATCCCGGATCTGTGTTGCTTTATGGGGTGCAAGTTCAAAGTTCTCAGTGACTTCAAATTCAGTTTAGGACGGGAACAGAGTTCAACATACATCAACACATTGAAGGGAACCATTCCGAGCTAATGGTCAAGAAAATCACAGTATTGATTAGATTAGCCTGTCCCCCTCCCTTTTCCGTTAAAGCGTTATTCCGACCCTAGAGATGACCACAATTAAACAAGAAAATTATCTTTAAAAAACCACATGGTCACTGATGGCCCCTCGTAATACTATTCTGATACATCTCAAACCTTGCGCTTCTGTAGATCGAGCCAAATATTCTGCCAATGAAATAAACCGCCAACTGTAACACGCTTGGGTGGACCAGGTATTTCCTTACTAGGTTTACATAACTTGAAGTCGAAATTACGAAAGAACTAAAGAGTGTGTTAGTCTCAGCAGATATTAAGCTATCAATTGCTTGGTAGCAGGAGAAGAACATACCATTAAAGGACCTTTCATCAACTCCATATACGCAAGGTCCTTGCCTAAGCATACTCTTGATCCATATCCCCAAGTGAAATTGTACTTCTCAAAAAGCTTGGCCTTTTCTTCATCTTCAAGCCATCGTTCGGGGCGAAACCTCTCGGCATCTTCGCCATATATTTCCTTATCTCGGTTTGCAAAATATGAGGAACAGCTGATTTCAGTACCAACTGGAATTACCTTGCCATCGATTACCAAAGGAGGTTGATGGGCCATTACTTCTCGAGGGAAAAGTACTGGTGAGGACGGAGTAAGTCGAAGAGCCTCTTTTATGCATGCAACATAAAACGGACAATGTTCTGAAACTTCTGCGGCTGTGGGAATTGGATGTGAAAGATTTCCGGCTGCAAATCCGGCATCTATCTCAGCCACCATTCGTTGATAATCGCCAGGTGATGAGAGAATATCTGTTACAATGGAGCTGAAGGTTGTACCTGTAGTATCCGCTCCGGCAATTAGGACAACCAAAACTTCGGCTTCTAATTCATCTCGGCTCATAGGGGTTCCTTCGGGTGTTTTCGCCTCGAGAAATCTTAGATGATTTAAAGGTTAACAGGGTGCCGAATTTTGAAGCGCTAAGAAGACTTACGATTGTAGAATATCCACACGATCTCTTCTCTTTCCTTCCTCAATTTCGGTAATTCTGGCGTTAATGATCTTATCTCTCCATCTCATCAGCTGACCCATGCCATTCTTCATATCTGGTGTTGCGGTAAAGAACCGACCTAATGGCCCCGATGTTACCCATTCTACGAAAGGGTACAGATGCGCCATGACACCAAATATCTCAATGCCATCATGTACACTTTGAATCAATCCGCCCACGTCTTCTCCATTCTCCACAAAGCCTAAAGCTTGTCCAAAGCCCACTTCACTGATTGTGTCAAATGCAAAATAAGTAGCCCAACTTGCCATATTTACAGGTCTTCGTGTCTCAACAAAAAGTTCATTCATCTTCGTAAGCCATGCCGAGACTATCTTATCAACGAGGGGATCGGCTTTGATTATCTTTGAGTATGAGTAAGGAGGTCCTATAAGTCTTCGACGATAAGAATGTGCTTGATGGTCGCGAATACTGATAACAGGTTCAGCAGGAAAGCCTCCATTGCTGTAGAATCTGGATTTGACTGCATTGCGGTGATAGATGATGGGCAAAGCGAGAGCTGATTTGACTAGAAGAGTTGTGGGTGAAATGCGTATTACAGGAGCTATACATGCAATATTTATTAGTGGCCATAATCTTCATAGGTAGATGACATCATAAGCACCTTTCGTTTCTTTGAAGAGTTTCTCATAGACTACCAACTCGCTTTGATTGTAGCTCTGGTAAGTATACCAAAGTCTGGTAACGGCACCCCAGAATGGACCTGGGTAGTTCTTAAGGGGATGAAAGCAGCGATAATAGATAATCTGATACAGAAAAGAGGCTAAACCCCAGCCAATAATCAACCAAAATCCATTGGCAAGGGTCAAGTAAGAAGTGACACTTGCTGAGATGGTTTGAGGGCTCTCCATTATGTTAAGTCTTCGTATGGATAGCTCTGAAAGATTTAAGACTCAATTAACCTGGTTGGAAAGATTGTGTGAGGGGTGAAGAGACGTCGATGATTAAAGATTTCAATATGAGGAGTTCTTGATGGATAGTGGTGTATTTACGAACAAACTTGCATGCTTTTATGAACAACTTTTTCTTTCACGTACGGCAATGACGAATTGGTCTTCCTTCCGCCGTTTTTTTTCGACTCATATTCATTAATAGTCACTCACTGTACAACATGAACTCCCTTTACCCCGCTCGATGAAACATTGGGAGCCCATGGCTTGGAAGAGGTCATTACACTTGCTATGAATACAGATGGATAGACATTGGTATAGTTCATCGTACAGTAATAAATGATGGTAGGATTATTCTCCCGTCTGTGCTTATTAGACGTCTCTAGAATTAGACAGTACTATAAAAATACTTTGATTGACATTAGCTCTAGTGGATGAATAACTGAGCGGTGACCAGAAATGGCGACTAACGGCAGAATCTCAAATCAATCCACCAAGGTTGAAATTGAGAATTGAAACAGACGCGACAATCTGTTAGAAATGATGAATTTCTGCAGATTTCTCCATCAAAGGTATGTAAAAAAAAATGAGCCAAGTGTCTGAGTATTTACTTGTTATATCTGTATGCTTTCGGAGAAAGGATATTCCATACTGACTATGGAGTTAAGTGCTACTGAGCTCGAGAGATCTCCCTCGCGTCGCTGATGCTCGACCACAATTCAATTCGAATAATTGAACCTCAAACTAAGCCCTTCATTACATTACGATATCGTCATTCTGATGAAGTAATCTCCATGATACTCGAGATGACGATCTTCCACATATCTCTCACACAGTTACGACATTGGACTGTACTTCCGCGAAGAATGTATCACCGTGAGGATGCATGAGAAATGATGATTGCAATGTGCTGGAATCGATCCATCTATTCATTGTCTACTCTCTTCTACACCCGCATTAAGTCCTTTGCGCCTCTCAATGCTTCTGGAGTATCTCTCTAGCATACGCCAAACAGGGTGCCAACCATAAATACAAAATAATACAATCTGAGCAAGTGGCTTTGGAAATGTTGCAACTTGTATCGAAGGTAATGAAATTCGAGCAGTGGATTCAGGGGTACTGATGGTCGTCAGAAACATATTCGCTTCGTGGGGCGACAAGGTGTAACCAAGAGATTGCTGGATAATGGATGTCTTCTGAGAGGAGAGTCACCATTAAAATCCCTCTCAACTCGAGCCGCCTTTGAGACTTCCTCTGTTGCTGGCCATGTAGATGGTTCGTTTTGCCCGCCAATAACAGCATTGGCCGCTTTGGAGATCTGTTGAATATTGGAAGTTCGAACACTCGAACGTGTCACCTTCGTAGGCCTCTCGGAAGCACCCGTGGAAACTGGTTTACTTGCCCGTGCTGGCGCAACTTGTCGCTGTCCGAAAGCGAAGCTCTGAGATAAGTTCTCTGAAATCTGTTGGATATCTGTGATTGATTCTACTTGGAGATCACCGCAAAAGCCGTGCTGTTGTCCATTCGTGGAAAATATCATGATGCAATACTTGCAACCCACGTCTGTCATTTCAGTGTGTATTGTATACCTTATCATATAAGATGGAGTCGATTCGCGAAACCTCTTTTGTTTTAACTCCTTCAGGTCGATGCCACTATCCATTGGGTTCCACCGCATTCTGTCTGATTTTTCGGGTTCGCGAACCAATGCCCCATGTGTATTGACCAATCGCCCATCCTGACGCAAGAATACAAAAGTCTCTCCTTTGTCAGGCGTATAATTCATGGTGTAAACCACGTCTTCAAAAATTCAGATCTTGGAGTGAAGTGGATGTGGAATAGCGTACACGGGCATCTTTGAATCCCTCGGATGTGGCTTTGTAATTGGAGTCGATGAGCTGGCCTTTCTTGGCCAAGAAGTATACCACAGATACATAGAGTTTGCCGTCTCTCTGGTTTCTCCACGTATCTTCGTTTCTATATCCCTTGCCGCTGAAGCGCTTGACTGAAGAATTGACTTCCTGATAAGTGACTATACCAACCGTATACTTCAAAGGACGGCGGGTAATGAAATCTTGCTGGGACCTCAGCCAGACGGCACCTTTTACGATATGTGCTTTGTTGTGGCGTAGTTGACACACTTTTAGGTGCTGAAACTCCTTCCGCAGTGCTTCGGAGATATAGGTGTTAAGGCACATGCCTCCACCCATTATTAAATAATCAGGAACGGATTTTTTATCTTGGTTCACCTGTTTTTCGACGGCAGCTATTAATCTCTTCAGAGGCTTAGCGAAACACTGCACGATGTCTTCATGATCAATTTTCAACTCATTCACCAGACCTGGTATTAAAATGCAGAATGGCCGCGGGTCTTTCAAGATTCCGAAATAATTTTTGTATCCTTTGTTGAACGAGTTCAAAGCGTGTTGTATCGCCCATGGTCGATGTGCTATTCCTTCTGGGATTTTAGCATCCAGAAGCCTTCTGAAGTTCTCGGAAATGGTTTCTGCGCCGCACATTATACCTAGAATTCTTATATTAGTCAACCCCTAGGGTAGTATTCCGTCTAAACTTACTTTCACTTTCAAACTCCTGCTTAAATCTTGGCGGATTGATACCCGTCAACTTGTAGGTGACTGTACACTTTTGAAATCACTGTCAGTATGAAAATCAATGAGCGAAGGGAAGCAGGTTTCATACTGCCGTGCCGCCGCCAGCATCAAGAACTATGTACCTTGTGCCGATCTGGTTTTATTAGCCAAGACCCCGCTGATTTGAATTCTGCTCACCTTCCACTCATGCTGTCCCTTCTCGGCTTCCATGTGACACCACCATCCGAACGAACACTCTGGCTCTGAGACCAAAAATACCTGATTTGATGTGATAGGACCTTGGACTAAAGCATTCCGCACCTGTTCATGTGCAATTGTTGAGCGTCCTGGCGGCACTGGAGCGATAACTTCAATTTTTAGGTCCTCGAGGTTTGGTATCATCCCCCTTCTCAAAGCAGGCAAATTGCCAAAGGAGTCGTAAATCAGCTCCTTGTAGACAATCGACACCCAGTCTTGCAGGAGATCTTCCCTCGTTTTTTTCAATTTTTCCAGCCTTGCTAACATTGGTTTCTGGAGTGAGGCGGTGACCGGGTCCCTACTATCGTGGAAAAGTAACTTCCATAGAGGGAAGAATCGCTCTGTGTTGAATGGTATCGCGCTGTCCAGCAGCATTCTCAACTCATGGCCGGTCATTGGCAAAGTCTCCTCCTGATCATTTTCGTTATAGTAGAGTGCTGTCAAAGGAAACTCATCTCCAATTCCCCAAGAGCCCTTCCAGTCGGCAAACAGAAAAGGTTCTGGCTCATACTGGTGCCCAAGCTCTTGATCACCGCCCGGAAGTAGCAAATCGGCAACCGCACCCCTAGTAGTTCCCATATCTATACCCATAATCAACCTACCTTTCGAAGCCGACTGATCACTTCTCAATTCCATAGCAGACATTTTCGGAGTATAAATTAGTACAAGTAGAACACAAAGATGCCCAGTTCTGGATATTACATAGCAGATTTGTTATCTTCAATCCTTTTTCGCCAAGCTAGTCGAAATTTATATGTTAGAACGAGTGTAAAGCTTGACAACGGCCATATTTATGGATAGTCCTATCCCGCACTTTTGCAGCTGACGCCACATTAAATTGTGATAATTGTTAGCTGCTGCATGCTGCCAGTTTGGATGGTCGCACAGCATTAGATACGTTTTGAATTACTGAGTGGTCACCGAAACAGTTCACCGAGTTTGTCAATCTGTACTTTGCCATTTGCACATTTTATCACATATCTACTAGGGTTATCTAAGACATCTTTTTCAGCAGTGTTACACCACCATTAACTGATGCAAACTGGCTTGAGAAAATTGGATGTCAAGGCCTTTGATTTATATCTGCCTAACTGCAGCGTTTGCGACGTGGTTTTGTCTCACATAACGATTGTTGCCAGTTTTGCAATAACGCTTGGGAGTACTAACGACTGCAGAATCATCTCACCGAGCTGTTTGCTTGCCTTCAATAAGACAGGACTTTCTCTATCGAAATAATAAATATTCTTTACAACAAGATTCTACTTCGTAGTTTCAAATTCGATACACAAGGAAGACAGTCTACATCCCAGACAACAAAATGGCAATGCCAGTCTTTCCTCTTGATGTGACTCCCCTTACGAATAAGCTGTCTGTCAGCGCCACTGAAGTACAGCCACTGATCGGTAACTCAGCTAGTGACAACAATCTTCGTGGTAGGGATCCTGATGCTTGGGATTTTTATCTACCACACATAATGCTTACGAAACTATAGATTCAATCAAATTGCCTATAACGACGCCCACAACAGAGGACCTTGCGTCTCATACAGGTACTATTGACTCTAGTCTTTCGATCACCACAACCGTGTCCAAAGCACAGCATAGTACGACATCGGATTTGATCATCACCGTACCATTGCGGGAGCAGATTGCGAAAGCAATACTTTTGCCAAGACTCAAGCGTCACCATGCTATGCCAGCTTATTTTTCCGTTAAGGGTGACCTCAACTCGAAATTCTCTCATCTTAGGACGCGCAGATGCACGCAATGCGAGCGACACCGGCTGCAATGCCTAAAAGAAAGTGTTGATGTGGCATGTGAATCATGCAAACATGCTGGGAAAAAATGTGTCTTTAACGCGCGATTTTTGAGGCCAGGCAGACTCTTGAGGCTTAAGACATCGGACAAGAACAAGATTTCTGAGAGCCATTTATACCAGTCTAGTGAGCAGCCCAATACAGAACTGTCTCAAACTCGGGGCTCGATAGAACTTGAACACAGTCCTCTCTATGAACGTCAATCGACTGATGATACAATATACCTCGACCAAAATTCAGCGAATTCATTGGTTTTGTCAACAGATACCACGGCTTATAAACGGAGACAAATTGAAGCATTAGATTCCAACAGCGTTGGGTCTAGGTATCTCGAAAGGCGGAATGATGCACCAGCAAATGCTTTCGTGAGACAACGCTGCAATAAAGACAACATTCGTTCTAGACTCGGTAGAGAAAGCGTTGATGACGACAAGATCACTAGTCCATTGGCATATCTAGAGACATTGATACTCCAATACACTGAACTGGTAAAAGGCAGTTCTATGGCACCATTAGCCAGGACCAAAAGCTGTTGGGAACTTCTTTGCATCGAAGATGAAAAGGTACCTGCTTCGAATGCTGGCACGACGCTGGCTAATATTCGCGGCTTGTTGGATGTTCCAACTGGAGTGCTCATCAGGCAAAAGGTTGACAATCCTTTGTTGAAGACTCATTTAAAACCATTGGATTTTCTGAGGGGAGTAATTGCATACATCGTATGCGATTTTACCTTCCAAGGAAGCTCAGCTTTCGGTGACGATGCAATGTTGCGGAAGACAGCATACCTTTGTAGGATAAGATGCCATCTGCCCTTCTAGAAACATTATACTGATAAATTGATGGTAGGCTTTTCCGAGCATGTTGCGGACATATTTTTGCAGGAATATCATCGGCAGATGGGAGAGACTCAGCCTTTTGAAGACCGTATGGAATTGCGTCGCACAAACATGTCAGAAAAAATGAATATGATCATGCAGCCCTTAATTGGTGCTGGTGATAGTATGAATAGTTTTCATGAAAGCATGGCAAAAGTGGGCAATGAGCTGCACAACATCGTGGGGTCATACAAAGGAGAGTTTGAAAGCATCTGGGCGCCTCCCGATTCAAAGTTCGACTTGAGTATACACGCCCTGGATGACTCTCAATTGCATCCGAACTTTGTTATCGAAGGGGGAGACGTTCTCATAACCACATGTTTCGGAGTCAGGTACAAAGCTCCGGGTAGACACTGGAGAGTTTGCGCCCCCGCAAAAGTAATCTTAGTCCCACCAACCATGGTGAGGTCAACAACTAAGCGCGGTCGGGAGGAAGATTTACCGTCTGCTCGGAAGTCTCGGAAATGATCTCTCGTGATTACCACGATACGAACCAACCATTTAGACACCTAATTTGCGGTTTACAATTGACTTCATGGCCGTTGTGTTACTTTTTGTTACAGATTAGCTTTTGCCATTCTACCTACATTTTAGGCACGCATAACGTAGAGCTCAGCCAATCATTTGGAGTCTCCTTTTCTTGGCGAGTTGACAGCCGGTTGGAAGCTCAATTGGTGCTTCTTCTCATTTTGTTTTCATGTTCGTTACATAAAGAGGCTTACTCATTTAACGTTTCGGTACGGCGGCGAAATATCCGAATCACAACTGATTTGCTCACGATTAAAGTCTGATTTGTTTCTTGGTTGAGGCATGGCGTCAATGATTTTCGTTGGCTTGGTTACAGTGCATGTAGGCAGTCTAATTAACCTTAACAACCACGTTTCCCAACAGTCATGGATTGATTAATAATAAATCATACTTGTACAACGTGTAAACCTGCAAGTCGCCGGAAAAAGTCATATTCATTTTGTCATTACCCCGGATTTTCCCCAGACTTTAGTTTTTTCGGCTCTCGAGCCTTGTGACCCCATGTTTTATGGGGTCGGAAATGTTGAAAAATTTTCCCACCTACAATGAGAGTCCGATGGACGGATCGACGCTCTAATTTCCCTTTATTGCAAACCTATATCAGAAGACAGGGAATCTTAAGTAAGAATCTCAACAGGCACTCCTTCCGTTTTCATTCACTCAAAACAAGATTTTAATTTCCGGAAAATGGAGAAGGGCACAAAAGTGGAACCCGTGCGGAATTAATTTCATTCACATCGGGGTCGGTACTTTTTATATTGCATACGTCTTTGGACATGAATCCACCGAGTGTCCACAGTTCGGTACCTATTTGTATCTAAAAATGTAGTTTCAATATATTTAGATGTTAAGAAATATCGCATGGATGTATCTCTCCGGCTAATATGTAATCATTGGTGGGATGGACAAGGATCTACCATCAAAATTTCTAGATCTATTCACACTTGTGTGGTAGAGAGGGTGGACAAAGTCGTTCACGGGTTCTTCTACGCGGTTACAGATATACCGAAAATGCTGAACCCCTTTCAAACTCGGAATATTCAAAAGATACGTGATCGCCAGTTGAAATGGTCGATCTTTGCATGTACATTGTTTCTTCCTCACCTCTCTCTCTATTGTCAAAATGAAGTCTTCGGTGTTTTCATTCGTTACTGCCTCCCTATTGGCCCTACCAGCTCTCGTGGTTGGTCAACTTTCTGGTACAGTTGGTCCTACCACTACAACAGCTCAAAAGGCTGCAGTAAAGATCTGTAACATTCTCAACTACGGCGGTGTTGCTTCTGCTACCACCGACAATGGACCTGCTATTTTGAAAGCATGGACAGCCTGTATAGACGGAGGTGAAGGTATGACGTCTTGAAGTCTTCCTCGATATCGTCGTGCTGTTGCTAACTAAGTGCAAGTCTACATCCCCTCTGGAAGTTATGGTCTCGGCACTTGGGTCACCCTCACTGGAGGAACCGGTGTATCCATTAACTTGGAGGGAACTATCTATCGAACTGGGTAAGACTTTACATCATTGATCAAACAATTGCGGCATTCACTGACGAATATTCGTGCTAGTACTGCGAGTGGAAACATGATATTCATTGAACACACAACCGATTTCGAGTTTTACAGCGGTAACTCTAAGGGTGCTATCCAGGGTTACGGCTATGTCTTCCATTCGGGTCAGTAGTCCAATTCCCTCAAATATTTAAGTCTTTGTGCTAACTATATTCATAGCGGGCACATACGGTCCAAGAATATTGCGTCTTTACCAAGTTACAAGCTTTTCAGTTCATGGTATCGTCTTAGTTGATTGTAAGTATTCACTTATTCTTTGTTGTCTGTCTGCATCGTACTAATCTCTTCTCATAGCTCCTGCATTCCATCTCACACTCGACACTTGTACAGACGGTGAATTATACAATTTGGTCATTCGTGGTGGCAATGAAGGTGGTTTGGACGGTGTTGATATCTGGGGAACCAATATCTGGGCACACGATATCGAAGTCACAAACAAAGATGAATGTGTTACTGTCAAGGTACGACATCAATGCCATCTCTGGAGAAAAAGAAAACTCTCTAACTGTTCACAGAGTCCTGCTAGTCACATTCTAGTCGAGAACATCTACTGCAATTGGTCAGGAGGAAGTGCCATCGGAAGTCTTGGTGCTGATACTGGTAAGCTTTGCTTCCCCTCGACTATATTTTCTAACTAACACTTATCCAAGCAATCTCCAATGTCGAATATAACCACGTTTACTCCCAAAACTGCAACCAAATGATGATGATCAAATCAAACGGTGGTTCTGGTAGCTTCAAAAGTGCAACATTCAACAATTTCATGGGACATAGCAATGCCTATACTCTTGACATTGACAGTGCTTGGACTGGACAATCTGTCGTAGCCGGCAGCGGAGTCACCTACTCCGACTTGACATTCTCTCACTGGCACGGTACCTGTGCAAACGGTGCAGCCAGAGCTCCTATTCAATTATTCTGTCCGGCTGCCATCCCTTGCAAGGACATCACCATCTCCAGTTTCTACATCTGGACTGAAACCGGATCCTCGGAATTGTACAAGTGCAACAACGCTTATGGAAGTGGACCTTGTCTCAATTCTGGAACGACCTATACAACTTACACTTCAACTGAAACCGTTACTTCTGTTCCTACTGCGTAAGTTTTCTATTCTATCTCTGGCCTGTTAAACCAAAAGCTAACACAAAATTAAGTTCATATGCCTACACCACCATGCCTGGAGAAATTACCAAGGGTCTAGGTATTACCGTTAGTATCGCCATCCCAACTCATCCCGCATCATACTACCCCGGTGTTGCTCCTTATAGCGCGCTCGCATAAGGTGAGCTCGTATTTTGAGTAGCTCGTTGATCATGTTCGCGGTTAATCGCCGCAATATCGTCTTGTGTATCGAACTTTGTGTTCGAATTTGTAAATACTTTATTCCTTGTATATAGTCTCGCGCTTGAAAAATTGTATATATTACCTTGATCTTGTGTTCTTCCTTCAAAATGTTGATAGTGACTCTTCTGCGTGCATGAATTTTGCTGCATCGAAGCTTTGATTTTTGGTGACTAGCCCGTTAGTTTGCAAGGGTGATGTTTGATAGCCTATTCGTGCGCTAGAAAGTATGCAAAACTCCCGCTTAGAGGCACATCCCATGAGGTGGTATACTTCACAGTGATTGGTGGACCATATTTAGAGGGCGTGTCGCATACTTTCTGCCCGTACGAGCAGATTGGAGGATTAGCTATAGACTCTCAATAAAGAGTTATCTAAGAGCAGTATAGTACCAATGCACATCAGAGTTTCGTATTCATTGAAAATTGATTGAATTCGCAAGCTGAACCCTTTTGATGTTTGTTTGCTGGAGTGTAGTCCAGACTATTGAAGACCCTGAAGCTTAAATACATGATAGGTTTGGCAGGACATAAAGTTTCATGCAAGGGCAATAAGCGGTAGAATGATAAATATTCGTTTCGATGAAAGTCGTATCATTATCACAATGTGAGAAACAATCAGAAAATAAGGTTCGGGAGATGTATCGGCATTTGCTAGTATCTAGCTTTTTCTTGAATAGTCTCTTATCACCAATGCATATTCAGAAGAATACGGTTGAACGAAATCTGACATCTGGATGACAGTCCAAAGGATCTAGCTAACTTTGAACTTTAAATCGTGGTCGAGATGAATTGGCAAAGGCTTGATAGTTCCGATGTTTATCATCTAGGTCAATGGTTTTGCGGATCCTGTCAAGCTAAGTGCGCTTGTGTGTTTGTGTGTTTGTGTGTTTGTGGGTCTGAGATGAAGGCCCCTTGTTTCACTCTGGATATGTTTTGTGTACCCATGTGTTCGTCCGACTTATCGAGCATCATATAAACAAAGCTGACCTTGGTAGCCCATGCCCAGGTGCGGTACAAGTGTTATGGTCAGAATATCAATTCATCAAGCAATATACAATTTTTGATGTGCCTCAAAAACTTGCGGAGAGTATCTAACTACCCCGAACTACATACCTACACAAAGTCGTTAATAAAATCTCCGATATCAAAAATCTCGGACATTTAAGAAGGAAAGACTTTTGCTAGCCAAGGGTATGCCTGTTATCATTTGAGTGAAACGGACTGTCGTTCTAGAGATCCTAGCTTCTGGATCTGTGGAGCCGTGTAGTCGACAGGCATTGTCTTTCAAGAGCATCCTGGATATGTTCTTCCTTTTTCCTTTTTCCGTCGTTCGTATTTTGAGTTATTCAATCGTTCGGGTTGTTCGGACGGCTCAAATCCATGAACATTAATCCGTCTGAATTATGACTTTGCCATCCGCTTTTCTTGCATTATTTCTGGTAATCTCCCTCGAGATGCGCGACTTCACGCTGCTTTATACTTGGCAAGTTGCACAATTCTTTTGATTCATGGACAATGTGATAACGGTTTCATCCGTTTACCATAGTTTATAGCTCACAGCATATCGCACGATTCTCCTTAGCAATTCGCAATACATATAAGGGTAGAAGGAAGAGCGCCAGCAAGAAATTGTCTGCGATATCCCGTCATTCAACCAGCAATCACGTCAAGACCAACTCATTTGGCTAGATATTCCTTTAAGGCATCAAGTGCTTCGGTCATTAATTGGATGATCAGAGCTTGATATTCATTTTGTTTCAAACATCTTAGTTCGTTTACACTCAAATTGAACTGAAACTAATGTTAGTACCTCAAAATATACCAATCCTCTAAGTTTTTGTATGCGCAAGTCACATAAAGAGTGGCTATAAACGCCTAAATATCGATTTTCTATTGCGTTTCTAAGATGGTTCAATATATGTTGTGAATCCAGTCATCGGCCAGCTACAGTTTCAGACAAGATTTGCTAGCTGATGCAATAGAGTAGCCAGTCCAGTGAAGTCCGGAATTCTTTTAAGCGAAGCCTCAACAATCGTAATTCAATCGTCGGTGTAATCGAATCCTACTTCAGAATTTGAGATGATGGTCATAAATCTTCCAGTGAAGTCTACCCGATGATATCGATTGCAGCAATCTTTCGCGGATAGCGCGGCTGGATTATTTCTCTTCCAGAAGCCGGGTGAGTTTGAGAGCGTCAAGTTAAGGGATGTAGTGAAGGCTGGCGATATCTCGCGAGAAAACACCCTACCACCTCCTCTATGATACCAATACTATGGAATCAATCATGACAGTAGCATCTTGGACCAGCAGACTTTTGATTCCTTCAATAGATTGTAACAAAGATCATTGTTAACCTTGCATACCAGGTTACAGATAGGTTGCATTTCCCTACAATCTTCGAATCGATCCGTCGCTGTTTTGGCCTGGCATAAATTCACCAAAAACACTATTTTCAGGTATAAATTGGCTTCGATACGATTGAGCTCGTTCAAATGGTTCAATGTAGTGATAAGACATAGCTCATGCCTTGAGACGACCTTTGTGCCTCCCTTTGCCTGCAGAATCTCCGGTGAAAAGTTCTCGACTGCTTCCATACCTATCCTTTCCCTTGGATTTCCCTAGCTTGGTATCTCAAAACAATCTTACACCATGATTCTCGAAGGGTTCGAAGAGGTCATTTCCATAAGTGACAAAAATGACTGGTGAGGTACTGGGAAAGATGCCAAAGTGTGTGTTGTGAACCGTGCCAAGGGCTTTGTTCTATGATGTATAAATCTTCCACTGGCCATCTTCAATAGTGCAAAGGCTTTGAGGTAGAGTTGGCGCCATGTCGACGCTATAACAACTCAATCCCTGGAAACTGATACCACAAGCAAGTACTGACTGTAACTCGGTAGGCCAAAAGTCGTGCCAAGGCCATAACAATTGGCGTCGCTGCATCTTTAAAGGCCAAATTTAGACAATTAGCGATATTCGAGACGAGAGGAAATGAAAGATAAACTGAAAGCGCGTTGCGACTCTAACAGCTTAATAGCCGAACCTTTCGGCGCTAGACCATTTTGGCAGCTCTTCAATATTAGCCACCCAAAACCACCACACTGTTCCAACGTTTTGCGGCATACGTATTTGACGGAATCACTTCACGTTAACAATTGCAGGAACCTTTTCAAGGAGAAAACTTAATTTTCAGAAGAAAAACAATAGACTATCGATCCTCAGCAATCTATTCCTGTTCCAATAACAAGATCTAGAGGACGGTATTGAGCTCAGCAACAAACGAGTTTGAATCCTTCAAACTTTCAATGGCCTGTTTCAAGTGCTCTGCTTCATCTAAGGCCAGTTTTCGTTGCTATACATGTCAGACAAAACTCAATGATCTTTCAGGATACTTACTTCAATTCCACTCCAGCCAATCAATCCCAGAAATGTTCTCTCTGGCAAGTTTAGACTAACACCACTCAGAGTTCTTGGAGTATTTAATGCCTTTGCGAATGCTTCCCAAGCGGTTTTGGCTGCCGTTTCTTTCTCAGAGTCTTCATGAATGTTGATTCTAAAGACTTCGATTATTGGGGACGCGAAGATATCTTTTGGCGAGATATTCGTCTCGTATAATTCTGGGCTTGTTGGAGCAGTAAGATGTGGCTTTATCTTTCCAATGAAGACTGGAAACTGTTCGCCCTGGACAAGGCCATGAAATGAATCCGGGTTCTCCCATTCTGTACTATATTAGCCTATCAATTCCTATGGAGTCTGTCATCGGAGCACTTACCTATGCCCACAATTGGAATGAATGAAGATTCTGGTACAGCGGCATTATTTTCGAACAAGCTGTGTCCGGCAGTGCCAAGTATGAAACCAGGAGCTGATTTTATGAGAGTTCTGATTGCTGGAACAACAGTGTTGGTGAAAGCATCACGTGAGCCATCTGATTGAACAATTGGAGGCCTTATAAACTCAGTGAAAGGCATTTTGGAAGATAGATTTTGATGGTATGGAATGCACGAGTTGTTGTTTATAGAGCAATTGAAGAAAGGATATATGAAGCTGATATCAAGTCGGCCATGTGGTACTTATACACCTCGATATCTGTGTCATTTTGTCTACTTTAGTTGTACTGGGCCAATATCGGGACCACACCGTATACAAAACAGAGCTAAAAAATTTCCTCGGCCCCATTCACAAGACGAAATCTCAAGAAGATGAATAATGATGCACCAAAAAATACAATGTAGTCAGTTCATCGCCATGGAAATAATGAGGTAAGCAGCCAGGTACCCACTTTGTGCTTACGAGCCGTGGAACTCCGCTGGAAGCTTATGTCCGTGGGCGACTACAACGCCTAAATCCATTTCGGCTCAAACTATATAACAGCAAATCGGAGTGGAATGCCGCTTCAATACTGAATAATTGTATTGCACCCACGATAGAAAGTTCTAGGCTTAGTTCCATCAAAGTATAATCGATATGACTGCGGTTTCAGTCCACCAAAGCAAGACTCGGAAGAAGGCGTGTACGGCTTGTGTCAAAGCAAAACGGAGGTGCGATTTGTTGTTGCCAGCTTGTTCCAGATGTGATATAAAGAATCTGAGTTGTGTTTATGTAAGTGATTCGTTCGGTCTCTAGTATCATAGCAACACCGTGATGCATAGAATGCTGAAATTGTGGATATAGGTGAATGAGTTGCCGCGGAAGAAATCAACAAGGTCTTCACAACGTGCTAAATCAACCACGATTCCTGCGGAGAGCATTACGACAGCACAGATCTTCACTGATTCGTATGAGGCATGTCTTGATTCGTTGCCCTACGACAACATACCGCTCTTGGACTACCAAGATCAGCAATCTAACCGGGATCTCACGTCGTGGTATTCCACCAGCAACACCGCCCTATCTTTTTCACCTGACATATCATTTCAAATCACCAATCCACTTGCATCACTTGATCCTCAGACTCTTTCTCTCTCTATCAATCCATTGCCATCACCTTACTCATCAATTCAACTTCCTCCTCGCAACACCCTTAGCCCCGCTCAAATCACCTACATCTCAACCCAGCTGAAATCATTCGTCTCATCCTTCGCACTCCACTCCCACAACTCTTTTATTCATCCTCTATCATCCCACGATCTTGGTAAACCCCTGCCCACTCCATATACTGATGCACTTTCTATCAGTGCACTTCATACCCTCGGCTCTCCTCACGCCTTCTCGATTCTCGACTCTAAAATCTCTGATCTTATTTGCTCGAGTGCAAAAGACTATTGGGGCTCATCCGAATGGCTTATTGCAGTTCAAGTCTTAATTCTATATCAAATAATCCGTCTCTGGTCTTCAAATGATAGACAAAAGAAAAACGCCGAAAGACACATACCGTTGCTAATGCAATGGACAAATCAACTACAAATTGAATATGTAGGATTATTAGCACAAGGCATGGATACACGGCTTCCCACAGACGATGCCCATAGTAAGGATAGTAAGCTACAAGATTACGCAGAAAGATGGGTACTTCTGGAAAGTATACGACGAACCGTCATGATTAGTATGGTTATCCAATGCTTATATGGCGGGATGAAGGATGGGTATATAGGAGGATTGTTGCCTATATTATTTCATCTGCCAGTCAGTGTTGATGCAGGCAAAATATGGGAAATATTAGGTAGGAAGGTTTTGAATGAACAACGGTCGTGGGAAGATCAATCTGACGATTCCACAAATGTCGAATTTGGAGAGATTTATGAATATAGATCTTGGAGCGAGGGTTGGACGATTGGGATTGTGGGAGGAGGAGAGATGGAACAGGAGATTTATGAAAGGATGTTGTTGGTAGCTTGTCCCATGACTCGAGCGATTGAAAGGTGGGGAGGAGATATCGAGTCGGGATATGGAGAGCTAGAATTGCAAATTGTGGAGGGCTTGGAGATGGGTGTGTAGGTTTAATTGATTGGGTACTTTGGGGAAGTGGGAGGTTAGATTTGGAGGCGTTTCCGGCATAGACGTTACGGTTACGTACGCCGCTCTTTCTCTGCTCGATAGATAGGATGGCATTGATGATACTTTAGATCATTTGCGGATTTTCCACTCGATACATAGAAATTTTGAATAATTCTGAAACTACAATGGTCATTTTCTACCAAAAATTCAAGGAATTCCACGGATCTTTTATTAAGCACAGTTTAGATGCCCCTCAGACAGAGTGAAACATATTCAGTTCTACTATGCCTCATCACAAAATAACAATCAACTTAGACGGATACAACAATCCTCACGAACAACTAGATTGCAGATACATCTTCAGGGACTTAAAATCCCTTTCTCAAAATAACAGATATTGGTTCGCAGATTCCTCTACCATCCACACACGAATAGGCTCTTTCAATTGTAATATAAGTTTCATTTTGAAAATCGTTAAATCATTTGGATATATACGTTAAACTATGTACGACGAAAAGCCACCAAGACCCTATGCAATTATACACATATCACACGCTTTTGAGCTCCCATTAAAACCTCCCAATTACGCTTCTTCACATTTCTCCAAAGCCTTGTTGAAAATCTGTACAAAGTTCCATACATCCTCATATGTATTGTAGAGTGGTACAGGCGCCACACGAATGACATCTGGTTTTCTCTTATCGGCAACAATACCTGCGTCTTCGAGCATGTCTGAGAGAGTTTCTAAACGTCCAGGTTTTAACAGAACGCTAAGTTGTGTTCCTCTTGCTGAAGGGTCGGAAGGAGTGATGATGCGGAAAGCGGGGGAATCTGAGGTATTGGTTGATAAGAGGAGATGTTCGAGGTAGGCGGTTAGGTGGAGAGTTTTGTGAGAGATCTCAGCCATGGATATGTGGTTGAAGATTGAAAGGGCGGCGCAGAGAGAGGTGAGATCAACGACTGACGGGTTGCTGACTTGGTAGCCGGATGCACCGGGAGAGGGACGGAATTCTGAAGAATTTATTAGTATTTGTCCGAAGGCAGTAGATGAGGTAGAAAGAACTTACTGTTGTTCATCAAGAATCGACAACTTTGATCTCCTCCATACCATCCCATCAGTCTATGTCTGTACTTTGGTTTCTCTTCTCCGTCACTATAATCCACCTCTCCATGTCTCTCATGCACATATGCACCTGCGATACTTCCAGGTCCGGCATTCATGTACTTATACGTACACCAAACCGCAAAATCGACATTCCAATCATGAAGTTGTAGTGGGACATTTCCAGCTGCATGTGCTAGATCCCATCCTACCACCAATCCCTTGGATTGTGCATATGCTGTAATAGTCTTGATATCGAAAAGTTGTCCGGTGTAGTATTGAATACCGGGTAAGAGGAGAAGAGCGGTAGTGGATGCATGCTCGTCAATTGTACGGAGGATTTTCTCTGTAGAAATCTCATAGCTTCCCTCATCTGGTGCAATCATCACCATAGCTTCTTCGGGATTATATCCATGTCCTCTAATTTGTGACTCGATAGCATAATGATCACTGGGGAATGCTTTCCATTCCATAATAATCTTACTCTTTTCCGGAGTAGGTGTGTAAAAAGAAGCCATCAATAAATGTAAATTCGTAGTCAAAGTACCCATAATCGCAACTTCGGAAGCCTTGGCTCCTACAATAGGTGCACATTGCTTGGAAGCGTGTTCGGCGAGTAATTGCCATTGTGTTAGAGGAGAATCTTCCAAATCACGGAAATGACCGTGGACAGCAATGGAAGACCAGGTATCAAGATGAGCTTGAAGATACTCTTGAACACATTTAGGTTGGAGACCTAAACTATTTCCACAGAAATATATGGATGATTCATCGGAAAGACCTAATTGATTGTGAGCTTTTATTCATATTGAGTCATGTGATGTGATGGCGGGGTATGCGAGTAGACAGCACAGAGTAAACGAACCTGGTTTTGCAAGCTTCTTTGTTTTAATGTTGGCTTTTGATGGAATAATGAATTGATCGCGAAATCTTCGCATATGATCTTTAGCATCAAGTGATTGCGCAAATTCAAGTGTATTTGCTTTGGACGAGAAGGTTGGCTTCTCAACCTTTGTCGATGGCTGTTCTTCCTTTGCTATGGAACCCATTTTGCTAAGATGGCGAAATCTGGTGGGAGTGTTAATAGTCGTGATAATAATATACAACTACAAATCTGGTTGATATTATATTATGTTGCAATACAATTACTTCTTAATAACAGGAAAAGATGGATGAAACTGATCTGATTCAAAAGACCAACGTCAACGTCAAGTCTGATCACTTTGTAGGCGATCCTGTTCTTCGTTCAGTTTCATCGTGCTGTCATCGATATCCGTGTTCCGTCGGAACAAGTAAAGTTTCCTCTACATCCGCATCCGCTTCCGTGTTCCGTCTCCACATATTTAGCTTCCTCCTATTCTTACGCGATAACAAATCACGCGCATGGTATCACTATTATCTGTCAATGGATACCGGTATTGTGGAAATGCCCGAAACTCTCCTTGCCGTATATTATACGAGTAACAGAAGTATCAGACGAAAGTAGAAAAGTAATACCAGTATCCTTCTGTTTTGAATTAAGAGTCTGTTGAATTCTCACTAGTTGTTTCTATCATTATCCCAAGTTTCGTGTATAAGCAAAAGTAAAAAGTTCCAGCATAACAAAAGCCGTGGTTGAGTTACCATTTTTTGTCTTTTCGTTGCATACTCCTCAACAAAATCTTCAATTCCTTTCAGAATGCTTGGTCCATTAAATATCAATCTCTCCGAATTTGGAGTTTCGACAGAGAATGGGTTCCTTCCAGATGTCAACCCTTTTCCACGATTGAGTGCCTATGTCGAATGGGAAGATTTAGTAGATGAGATCCCCTTTTTACTCAAAGAAGGATTATTCAGACAACATGCCGATGCTTTACCTATACTCGATACATCGAGTTTACAAGAGGAAGATGAATGGCGAAGAGCTTACCATCTGTTGTCTTTCATGACACATTCATATATCTGGGGAGGAAAAGTTCCATCAGAGGTAAACAAGCCCTGAAATCACAACCGACGTATCCTTTTACTAACAACAACAGTTATTACCCCCTCAAATATCGAAACCCTTCCTAGTCGTTTCATCCCACCTTGGTCTCCCCCCAACCGCCACATACGCCGCTCTCAATCTCTGGAATTTCACCAGTAGTTCCTCAACACAAGATCTCACCGATCTAGACAAACTCTCCTGTCAACACACCTTCACTAACACCCCCGATGAATCCTGGTTCTACCTCGTCTCCGTCGCCATCGAAGCCCGCGGAGCAGAAGTCATCCCCTTAATGATAGAAGCTATGAATGCCGTTCGCTCCGATGAACCGGAAGTCTTAATATCCTGCCTCGAAAAATTCTCAACTTGTATACAAGATTGTGGTAAAATTCTTGAACGCATGTATGAAAAATGTGATCCCGAGGTCTTCTATCATATCATCCGACCATTTCTAGCAGGTAGCAAAAACATGTCGGCAGCTGGTCTGCCAAGGGGTGTGTTTTATGATGAGGGCAATGGAAGTGGAGAATGGAGAATGTACAGTGGAGGAAGTAACGCACAGAGTAGTTTGATACAATTCTGGGATGCGGTGTTGGGTGTCAAACACGTACCTACTAGACCCATGGGCAAACCACAGAGTGAAACCGTGGAGCCAAAGAAAGGTTGTCATGGATTCTTAGGAGTATGTTCACCCCTCTCTTCTTTATCTTCACCCCATACCACGAATCTTCCGACTAACACCCAACCAGGAAATGCGCAACTACATGCCCGGCTCGCACCGCGCCTTCCTCAACCAAATCTCCGAAATCTCTCCAATCCACAACTACGTCGACTCATCAATCTGTTCCTCCTCCGTCACAAAAGCCTACAACCACGCTGTGGAAACCCTCACCGAATTCCGCAACATCCATATCCAAATCGTCACACGATACATCATTAACCCATCTCGGAAAGCGATGGCTCAAGGCACGGAAAAAGAAAACGCGGGATTAAATCTAGCGGTTGCGACGACGAAGAAGGGAGGAAAGGATGTTAGAGGAACGGGAGGCACGCAGTTGATTCCGTTTTTGAAACAAAGCAGAGATGAGACGAGGAATATGGCTGTAGATGTGGTGGAGAGTCCGTGAATGAGATGAGGGAGAAAAAGTCCATGATGTATATATGGGATGGCGTTTAGATATGATTCACGATATAGATAATAATACCCAATGATATTTTGAAGCAAAAAGCTCCAGATTTCTCAAATATGCGGAGGAGTGAATATACAAGTGTTGGATCCGTCAATGCCTTCAGTCCCATCAATCTGCTACAATTCGTACACAAGTCAGTCGAATTATCGCTATAAGTTGCCCACGCCATCCGTGAATTCCGGAATCCACACTACTCAAACTCCCTACTCATCACCACTCATCCGGCAATTCACCCACATAGCAACACGTTCGCTCCCCTTACCCAGAATCCTATCCATTATTAACCGAAAGCTCACCAACAATAACCACAACAAAAATCCTACAAACTCATCTCCCATATCATCCTATCTTCCGATGACCATTTTTTCCATCCTACTCGTCATCAAAGCGAACTATCTTAACTCTTAGGGGAGACGAAACCAAAGTACAAGCATTCTTTCAATGGTTACTGGATCGATATCAACCGGTTTTCCTTAATGTTTGAAACTGGATTTTTTCATGTCATGTATATGTATGTGAATGTTGAAACTTAATTACAATATCATGCTACTGGAACGCGGCCAAAAAGAGTCGATTTGAAACACAAGTGATCGCCGGCCGGTAACGGTAGATTGTCTGCTCAACAAGCCCCGCAGATCAAACTTTGGCTCTGTGGAGGTATATCGCATCATATCCTCAATGGAACAATGAAATTGTCAACTAGTGAAATTGATCGTGATATAAATTCCATAGGGACTCACTTATAAATCAACAAAGAACAAGCTGAAAACATTAAAGCAAGGGAGCACTTCCACAATCCCTTCTCAGGCTTCAAAGATTCTTCTACAACTCCCTAAATAGTAAATACCCTCCCAGTATATTACACAACTACCTATCTACCTACATACAATATTAACTCTCTCCGCGCTTTCAGTTATATACATATGATAGTAAGATCACAACTTACTCTCCTTTCCCTTTCCCTCTCCTCCATCTGATCCTTTTACTTCAATAATTAGTTTCCCAAATTGTTTTCCCCCCTTCATATCCTCAAATAATTCTTCAATCTCCCCTAAATTATCGAGCCCCTTAACAACTTTTGATACTACTGGCTTGATTTTATGCTCATTGACGAATTGAACCATTTCTTTGAATTCCTTTCGGGATCCCATTGTTGAGCCTTTAAGCTCGAGATTCATCAGGTTGGCGGGCATGGACCAATCCATTTTGGGGGAGATAGTCATGCCGTATTGGACTATTGTGCCGCCGAGCTGCGAGATGAAGTTAGTCTTCTGGCTTTTGGAAATATAGAGCTTGGTGGGTTGATTTCATGGGGGTAAAGCAGTAAAAACGAGAAGAAAATACCTTCAACAATTTCGTCGCCTTCCTAACAATATCCCCTCCCGCCCCATCAACAATCAAATCCAATGATCCCTTCCCATACCCCTTCAACAATCCCTTCAACTCCTTCTCCCACCCCTCACTCTTGTAACTCACTCCCCCTTTCGCACCCAATGCCTTCGCCTTCTCAATCTTTCCTTGATCCCCACTACTAACAAAAACATTACTCCCCACCCCTCACTCTTGTAACTCACTCCCCCTTTCGCACCCAATGCCTTCGCCTTCTC
>PQXJ01000155.1:0-73689 GCA_004786225.1 Botryotinia narcissicola | reverse complement strand
CTATTACTATTATTATTTATTTTAATTTTATTATCATTAATTTATATGTTCTCATAACTATCATCATTATTACTACTACTACTATTACTACCTACTACTAACTAAAATCACATCTCAAAGAATGTACGCATGCCTTTTCCGCAAGAACTTTGAATGAATGGACTATATTCTCGATTGCTTTACCATTTCCATAGTATATCTAAGTAACGGCTCTGCACCTAGGTAGATAATGCGACGTGACGACACAACGAGAATAGAACGTAGAAATAGAGTAAGTAGTTTGGAAGTAGTAGTGGTTTGTCTGAGTAGTTGAGTTGAAACTCGACGTATTCCAAACCAATAAATTATTTTCACGTTTCACAATGCATGATTACCTAGATACTCTACAAAATGTTGAAAAACAATGTATTTTCGTAATCGAATCTATATCTCTACCATACAGTAGCGAGAGGCCCAGAGGCCATAAACCCATCTCTCTTAATCTATACTCTTCAAGTACGAACAATCTATCCATCTTTCCCATCCATCCATCCATCCATCTGGTAATCTCCACCTTCTACAAATCATCCATTTATTTTCCTCCCGAAAAACTAACCACAGCCCACTTCCCACTCCATCCCCATTTTCTCTGTCCAGAATCTCCACCCCCTCCCTCCATGGCCCTCAATTTTTCATCCAGTCCCGGTTCCAAACCAACCACCACATCCGCCTTGCAAGTCCTCAATGCCAATACATTAACACCGGACCCTGGACCTAATGGTCCAATGGCCTTTGTAAATGGAGTTGTAGGATCCCAAGTAGCATCTCCCGTCAACTTTCTATAATTCAAATCTCCCTTGAAAATGACCAAGTCACTTTCTTTGAGATCTTCGTATAGTCTAGGCGCTGTACCTGGTAATCTCCAATAACTACCCCCTTCAGTCCAGAATCGATTAGCTCTTAAAGTTAATTGACCTTCAGCATGGAATTCGCTCCAAGTCTTGAACAAGAAATCCAATTCCTCCTCTTCCTTTTTGGAAAGGGGTTCTGGTGTTTTTCCATCTCTTTGCTCGTCTTCGGAAGGCGTGGAATAGAAAGATTGAGCATTATTTAATGCATTTAATAAATCGGAGAAATCCTTTGGTACGACATCTGATACGAACCATGGGATAGCTTTAGAATGCAAAACGATATTTGTAGCAAGACCTGCGCTGAGAAGAAACCCAGCAAGAATTAGATCGACATAAAGTTCAAATCCGGCATTATCGAGAACAATGTCAACTTGACGACTTCTTCCTTCCTTTTTAGCAGCCGTAAGAACATCGTATGCTTTGCCCAAATCATTGATAAGAATATTCTTCTCAGAATTCTTTCGTGCTTCGGATCCTTGTAATTTTTGAATATCTTCGTAGGTAAGAGATGTGAGAAGAGAAAGATCAGTTGCATTTCCCCATAAGCAAATCTCGCACATTTCCATGAAAAGTATCTTTTCTGCCTCCTCATCTTGGGTTTTGTCATTTGACATTTGGTTTATGAGTTCGTGGTAGCGACTTGCGAGCTCGAGAACAGCAGGACGGGAAGAACGGAAAGTCGACATTTTTTGGCGCGCAAACACATCGTGGGATTTCCATTCTTTGGATAAGGAGAAAGAGGTTGCTATGCGTCTGCAAACTAGCTATTAGTTATAATTCGAAAGGAGTGAAGACGAGAGAGCAAGACCATACCTGTAGAGATGACATTCCGCATATAACCATGGAACATTGAACCATGATGGGTAACCCAATTTTTCCAATTCCTTATTATAACCCTCAATATCCGGCTGTCCATCATCAAGAAGAGGGCTACATCTCAGATTAGCTTCTCATCTCCTATGAAGACAAAATCCCATACGTTAACTTCCTGTCGTGTTGAAGCTCATATTTTAGCTTTGCGAGAGTCTCGACTATGCGTTTTCCTTCCTCATGTTTGCTACCAGTCGATTCGGATACTGCTCTGTGAACATCATCAATTGCTCCAGTCTACCAGATTCAGTATTAGCAAGGAACTTGGTATAAGTGAATGACGCTCCGCTAGTCCTCCGGGGGCCACTGCCGTGGAGGGAGACTAGGCGATTAGAAAAGCCTCAAGCGCAGCGAGCAAAGGGGTTGAGGGGTTTTCCATGTCGATTCCCAATATCCTCCATGAAGTAGACGATCTCCAAGAAAAAAACAGTGTCACTTACAAGAATAACAGGCCAACGATCTCTCGCAGAAATATATGCGAAAGATGTTTTATCCTGAGTAGAATAGAGAGCTAATTGCTCACTAAACGTTAGCCTTTCCTCCTTAGTCTTTCCTCATCCCTCTTTCACAAGATCTTTCCCTCCCCTCCTCTCCCCTCAATCACACATAATAGAAAACGAACTTACGAGTCTTAGTATCAAATTCCATTTTCAAGTAATATTATTCTGCGATCAGAAAAATATAAAGGATCTGAGACCCGAGTTTTATATACAGAATTTACTGTGTAAACAACGGGAGAGCACCAGAGCTTGAGGCATGGCGGGGTTTGATAGTGGTGGGGCAGAGGCTTGGCATACACGTGATGGGTTTATTGGATGGTGTTTGGGGTTTGCTGAGATGAGACAATTAGGCAAGAACAAGTGACGAAACCATGGTATCAAAAATCGGCCTCTTTGGTTTCTTCATAATCTAGGGGTAAAAAGAGCATCATATAGCATGGCTAATCTCAAAATGTTGATTTGGCATTTCAGACGGTTTCACAACCTATTTTCGTCCAAAGAACCCGCTATATATCGAACCCCTAGATTTATGTGCGAGGCTATAGGCGACTGAGAAATTCGTGATTGAAGAAATGACAATTAGAGATATGATGCAACAAAAGCATTTGTACACCCTGAACTGAAAGCTCTGCGACGTTTGGCCATACGTAGGTATACAGAGGAAAAGTGGATAATTTGAGATTCCCTATACCATTAATCTGGCGACATTACGCTATCTGATCGATTATATGCCATGAGGAAGAAAGTCTTTATTATATTTGCTCCCCTAACCATTTATTAGCGATATCGCTAAATGGATGAATTTAACATGAAATCAATGACCGAACCGTAAGAAAGCTATTCATATTCTCGTTTCTTTTCGCTATTAGGTATCATCGATTGTTATACAATTCATTCCATTTCCCTTCCCATACCGACCCAATTATCCGTATATTGCATTTCATATTAACTCCGTACCTTATCTCTTTCCCTCTCGTCCAGCCGGTTGTGCCTGTCCAATCGCCCACCTATTTCCATTTAAAAGTTCCAACCTGTATTACGCTTACTAACTTCCAACCTAGCAGCCTTCTCACAACTCAATCTCTTCAACAACTCTCCAACTTTCGGTAATTTAACCGGTTTAGTCATAAAATCATCAAATCCACTTCTATCGGCCTCGTCCCTTGCTTTTTGACTCCCCAAGCCTGTCATAGCAACTACATAAGCCTTGCCCCTTGGTAGTTGATCATGGGTCTTTTCTTCAATCTCCATTTCCCCCTCTTTCTCTCTGCCATGCCCCCAAGCGATTAGACCATCCAACCCTACACATAACTCGCTCTCCCAATTTCTGATAAGTCGTGTAGCTTCGAATCCATCCATTTTTGGCATCGAAATATCCATGAAAATTACATCAAATCCATTTTTTGACGCCTTTACGGCTGCCACTGCTTCTAAACCATCAGTTGCAGTCACTATTGTATCTATTTTGCGTTTTTGGAGATAACGATGTATCAATTGGAGATTAAGTGCGTTATCATCAACGGCGAGAATATGGAGGGGTGTTTTTTCTGGGTTGACTTGTGTGACTTGGGTGACTTGAGGAGACGGAGGTGGCGGAGGTGAAGGATGTTTCGAAGATTTGCGTTCAGGAATTTGCGGTCTGGGTATTGGTTCCAGAGGAGTAGCAAGAGGTGCTTGGAGTTGAAGCTGTTCTAAGTTTTGAAGAGATTCAGCAAATTCTTCGCGGATCTTTTGCTTTGCTAGAGTAAGTGTAATATCAATTTTTGTGTTGGGCTCCGGCTCTTGCACTGGTAAAAAGCTATATTCCTTTGTTTCATTGCGGTGTACTTCCTCTGGTGATCCAAGAGGAGTTTGTGTAGTAGCGTGCTTATTGCGTGATTCGCAAATAGTTTGATCCAACAGAGCAAGAATTGATCGGGCAAGTCTGTAGGGTCCTATTGGTTGAGAAATATTGGCAATAAAATGCTGATCATCTGGCCTATTGATAGTTGGATAGCTCATTGCGGCATGGATTACTAATATCCTCTGACAAGGAGAACATTCTGGAAATTTACACGTCTCATTGATGAGAAGTAGGTCTTCACTCTGTGAATTTCCATCAGACTTTCGCAAATCAAAACCATACCACTCGGAGCAGTATCTCTGAATACAATCCCATGCATTAGTTTGTGGGGATGTGAGTTGGCCACGATCAAAAGAAATTACTCTTCCTGCTGCTCTATCACGGAGCGATCTCATTGCTTTTTCCGCAGCAATTCTGACATCAGTTGTATCGACAGTATCGCCGCTCATGATTTCATCGTGTGAAGGAGGATCTGATTTTTCCACAGGGATGAGAACCTCAACATCGGTCCCTATGCCTACCTCACTGCGGATGAGTATAGTTCCACCTAATTGTTTCACAATGCTCCAGCTAGATTCCTCATTAGCTCATTCGTGTGAAGCAGATGGAAGAACTCACACAATAGAAAGACCCAAGCCAACACCAGGTGTAAAGCTATTTTCTTGGGCAAATGGATGGTAAAGTTTGCGTTCCATGTATTCAGTCGACATTCCTTTGCCAGAATCTGTAATACGCAGACACATGAAGTCCCCGGCAGGATGAGAATTTGAAGGTGGCACGTCAATGGCCGTTTTTTGTTGTCGCAGTTGCAACTGTACTTGAATATAGCCATGATCTGTATATTTTTGTGAATTGCCAAATATGTTCATCAAAATACGTTGAATTGCACCTGTCGAGAACATCAGCAGTTTGCCACTCTTGCCAGATTTCCAATACATACCAGCGTGAACTTTATAAGTCCAATCCCGCATTTCAAAATCTAGAATAATTTGCAATGGTTGTACCGTTACGTCTGGGGAGAGGCCAGTTTTCTTTTTTGGTGAACCATTTGAAAGTGCTAAATTATACATGGGAGCAGCACTTCTAAAGTGGTTAGCAGCAATCATACCATTGATGGTATCCTCGCATAGCAAAGCCACGTTGGTTACTTGATGAAGCTCGCTCGAGAAAGACCCTAGTACATTGTCAATTCCAGAATGATCTAGCCCAGCAAACAACATAAGACCTACCTTGTAAAGAGCCTTCTCTTTTCTCGAAAGAATTGATTTTGCTGTAGTCAAGAACGTGATTGATTGTATCCTATGATATGGTGTCAGTGTAAGTTTGTAGGGGCAACAATTTAAGTGGCAAGTGGATCGGATGTAAAAGGTATATCCAATAGCCCGGACTCGCAAACGGGATTTTGTATCTCAATGCTGAGAAGGGGTAAAATATCCGCGATGATTAGTATTTCAGACCGCTTGAATCGTTCAACTAGTTTCAGAAGTTGATAGCTTCTGGTCGTTGAACCGTAATCCGAACTATTGGAAACCCTGATAACATGTTATGATATTAGTTGCACGTACCAGGAGAGTACCACTGCAATTCTGGATTGTCGAGACAAACTCTGTTTGTGAAATATCAAGGTTCGATTCCCGTAAGAAGTCTGCTGAAGCCAAAATGCCATGTAACGGACTTCTAAATTCATCTTTGCTCATCATTAGCGCTTTTAAGTGAATACTCGGAATGGCCAATACTTACGAGAAATGCTACTAATAAAATCAGATTTCATCTTGTTAGAAATCAGGGCATCTAATCGACTAATCTCCATCATGACCGAGTTTGTAAATGCAGATAGGTAAGATATCTCATTATTTACGGTAAAAACAGGGACTGCTGATTGACTCCATACAAATAGGCCCGAGTACCATCTCTCTGTAGTGAATTGATTAGCCGAGAATAGAAGGGGGCTTTTACGTCGTGGTAGAGCATGACATACCGCCAGCAGAATCCCAAAGAGGAAGGAATATGATTTGCCTTGCTTTATGGAATACCTTGCCAAGCATAGTTGCTTCCGCTTCTTGCTTCATAGCATCAAAAGAGCCAGATGTTCTAGGCCTTTCAGTAGGACTAGTATTGGTTGAGGGCGCGTGTTTCCGATCGTTGACTTGTTCCAGACTCGAGAAATAACCGTTGTCGTCAATATACCTTTATCAAAGTCAGTCAAATGATCCTATCGAGATCGAACGAAGTCCAGGCCATACCAGACATTCCCCTTAGGGTACGAATTCATTAGCGACCGAAGGGTTTTGCCATCCAGAACGTGAGCTTCTGAGTCCCAGGTTGCAACTTTTGCTGCCGACATAGAAAGTACCTTTGCCACTTTATGTCTATCCGTGGAAGTTCGTATGGCGCCTTGAGACAATTTCCTTCGGTACTCTTCATACTTTGGTCTTTCTTCATTTTGTACAAGCGATCTCCTCATCTCAGCCTCCTTCACCTCTGTACCAATATCAGTGCTTGTATCCATATAAGCATCCATATTCCCCACTTCAGTATGACCATTAGTCGTGTCTAAGAAGACAACACCTCCAACGTTAAGTTCAAGCGATTCCCGAAGAATTTCGGCCGCGTGATCTAAAGTAATTCTTATCTGATCAAGTACAGATTCGGAAGACTGGTGTGGTTGATTTGATGTGTTAGAATGTCCATCCTGAGAAAGGTCTGTCCTGGTGTCATCGTCGAATTGAGTACCGGATCCATTGGTCGTATTTGAAACTGCTAGAGTTGAAGAGTATGGGCTGTCAGAGACAATGTTAGTGTAACGAGAAGTTCTTTCTATGAAGGTAGCAATTCCTTTCGACATGAGCGCAACTCGATGTCTTTCGATAGCCTCTCGTTGCGTTTCCATGTACTTCATGATATTGTTCGCTTGATGATATAAAACTGGATGTTGCGTTAGTATCAATATAGATCTCAGTGAGGTAAGCTGCCGCTCAAACCTACATCTTCTTCTCTCTAAATTAAACCCGGTGGTAGGGCGATCACCAAAGACACATAAAACACCAATGTTGATACCATTTTTGGTAGTAATTGGAGCCCCAGCATACCAAACGTATGAAGCTAAAGAACCATCAACTATGGATAAACTGGCAAATCTTGGGTCTTTCTTCAAATCATCGATAATAAAACAAGGGTAAGGATCATTTTCGTCATTAATGATGGCCAAGGTATTCTGAAATTCTCGGTTAGTATATGTTTAGGATTGTGGTTGGTTTGTCCTGACTTCACAAAGTCCACCTGGTGTTGGCACTTGAAAACAACCAAACCATGAATCATTGACGATATCCTCCTCGGGTAGAGATTTATCGCGCCGTGCTCCTGCAATGAAGTACTGAGTAGAGCCATCAATGATACTAGTGTGTATTAGCTTTATCGATTTGTCAATGAGTTGGAGTTCCTCATACCTGATCATAGAATGAACGCCCCCTAAACGCCATATAGCAACCTCGGCATAATTGTCGAGGGCTCCATCAGAATTGAGTCGACCATTTAGAGTATCCTCAGAAGAATGAGGATTTATATCAGCTTGATAAGGATCATAAAATCTAATAGACAGGAATGGAGCAGTCAGTCAAGAAATCACGAGTATTCGCTTTCATGATGCACGTGAGACACGGCCGAATCAAGCTAAGATTGGCACCAAAGCAGAGAAAGAGCAAGAGACACCCATGAAATGGTAATGCCTTTGAGCCAATCAAAAAGACCAGACTTACTTTCTCAGTTCAAGTGCACGCTGCGAAGCATACATGTCTTTCGTTTTCTGTGTCAGTATTGAGGTTTCCTCAATAGCCCCAAGGAAACTGCCATTGGAACAAACATTCATGGATTCCATGTGGTGACGGATAGGTATTAGTGTCGAAGAATATCAAAAGACTTTGTCATTCCTGAGGAAACAAACAAATCTTACTTCAATATTGGTATTATAACCAACGAGATAGGGGAAGAAGAATTTCTTGCTGGTGCAAAAACGAATTAACATCAATTGAGAGAATCAAATTAAGGAAAAAAACATTCAGGGTTTGATCAAACAAGCTTAAACCTTAGAAATTGGGTTTTACCTATGGCATTACTTCGTAGAATAGTCCAGTCTTTTGTGGCTTGCTTTACCCTTGGACGAGGCTGAGATTCTGATTATTGTGGCGAACTGGATCGACGTCATTTACTGCATGGATGAAAAGTTGAAAAGTTGATAAGGTTACTAATCATTTACCTGCCTACCTACCTACCTAGGTATGGTATATGGTATGTGGTATGTGGTATATAAGTCCGAGAATACGAGCGTATATAACGAGCCAAAAGCTCTTTTATCTTGTGTGAAAAAAAGCATTGTGCGGACAAGTCAGCTTATTGGTAGTATCTACTTGGTAAATATAGTAGGCGTAACCTTAATCAAGCAGATTCATCAAGTCTACCCAAATAAACCTTGTGCATCACGATGAAACATTCGAATTTGGACAGATTCCGACGAGACTATTCCATATGCATATCGGGTATTCTAACCTCGAGTCATGCACGGGCTGACATATCAGAATGCTTTGGCTTTCAGCGGTGGATTAATTAGTACTAGGCACGCCGCGGGCTTGTGAAAATGGGTAGACCTCGGATGGATAAGGCTGGATCACATATCCCCGAGGAAAGCACGGGGTAGCTGGGGCCGGGAAATGAGGTAGATTGATGTCGGTATTAAAATAGATACTATTAACATTCTGATCCTCATGGTGGAAACTACGGCAGAGCTTACCGAGGAGAAAGTCTCAGAATCTACTCTCAATTCATCACTGACAGCGTATCAAAGAGAACTGTCCAAGCAGATTTGTCGAAATTCTGTATATATACAAAATCTCTTAGCCTGGGAGATGGTGATGTTATGTATGGAAAGAATCGCACGCCAAACTCAAAACATTCAACTAATTGGTTTGCCAAGTTTCAAAGGGATGGTATCGTTGGTATGCAAGTCATTTTGTATATCGTGTGAGAATTTCTGGCATCTTTTTTTTTCGTTCCTACATGGTGATTGAAAGACGATGGATCAAAGATGGGAGATTGCTTCAAGCCAAAGAAATCGAGTTGGTTCCCTTTGCACGTTCATTCTCTCGAACTTTCTAGGGGTGGTAAATGGGTATATTCGGTATCAATGGAGCATGCTCTTTCATCGATCTTGCTGCAAGCCTCAGATATACTGACCGTTTGTTATTCAATCAACGCTTTCGATCCAGTCTCGATCCACTCTCCAGCCGTCCCGGAAAATCTTTGTATCACCCCAACTGAATCCTTAAATTCCGACTTCGGCTTCTCATGGTAGATATGTTCTTGGGATTTCAACATATACTCAACGAACGTGTTCAGCAATTCCCAATATCATTTTGCGAATTAACTCTATACTTTCCTTTTGAATATAGTAAAATTACCATATCTCTCCGATTTAAACCGATAGGATCCGAAATCTGGCATTGATTGAGCCGTGGACAAGCATAACATCAATGAATTGATCATTGCACACTTGCACAATGTATTTTGAAAATATAGGGCGTTTGTCCTCGTCGCTGCTTACCAATAAATTGCCCGTTGTATGGAAAGTGAGTTGTCAATGTTTTGCATCCTCACAGAGAAATAGAGAATTCATATCATATCCATACATGGAGCGTGCGCAGTGCTTGTTGAGAATGAGGGGATCAGTCCCAATGATGAAATTTAGCCCATATGTACAACGACTTCCCATCAATTCATTCTTCAGTGGTGTCCGTCGCCATGACCCTCTGCGTGCCCATGATGTTCGTCCGCCAAAAAGAAGTATTCGTATCCGCAATATGCTGCAAAAGCTACCGTCGCAATGCCTAATCCAGGGAAGGTGTTCGAAAATCGATTCCGCCTTGAGTATTGTCCTTGATATCTCCAAGCTTCACTAATAAAACCTATCAGTATGGCGAGTCCAAAATTTGGGGATATGCGTTTCCGAGCTCACCGTCGTGCCCATGGGTCGCCTGCATTTTTACCAGAAGCGGCAGCTAATGCTTTTGGGTCGAACCCAGTAAGATTTGCACGTTGTGCAGCTCTAAGAATTCTATTCAAGAAAGTCAGCGATTGAAAGATAAAAATTGACATTATCCATCTTCAGTCAAATACATACCTTGTGCACTGCATTGTGAGAATTACAACTTTCACCTAATGATTTATTGTCCAGTGGTAAACAATGTATTGAATATGGAGGTCTAGCTCGGGTATAGTTCGGATACGATTAGGGCGTCTAACATTAAGCGCCATCCTCAGCTACAGTAATTGTTCATGCTTAATCAAACCAGCCAGCTTGAACTTTAAGAAACACAAGACTTGGTGTTGAGACTTTTTGAATTTTAAAGCAAATAAAAATTTACAGAGTGATAATTATCTTATTTTCTTGTCCAGAACTGTTGTTGCTTTCGACCGCGAAAAAGAAACCCTTCCTCTCCGCGCAATTTGCGTCCATGAAAGCTATCAACCCACCTTCTACACCCAACATACATACTCGACGAAAACAAAATGCCTCCACGAATGCAAGCCTACGGGGCTGCCCCAAATAATATGGCATCTCATTATCAACAATATCCGCCTCATACACAACCACATACCGCAGGACTTCCTCCGCCTGGCTCGATCGGAAATCAATTTATGAGTGCGAACTCGATGAGCAATGCATTCGCAAATGGAGCTAGTATGGGTATACCAGGAGGGTTTTCTGCACCTGGTATTCCATTGCAAGGCGGTGGATTAGCAAGTCAAGCTGCACAAATGAGCTTCGCTGCAGCTCCGTTGCAACAACAAGGGCACAACGGAATGGCAGATTCAGGGACGCGGGGTATACGTGATAAGGGTAGAATACGAGATGTTTGGAAGGGGAATCTACATGAGGAGATGGCAATTCTGCGGCAGTTAGTGGACAAATACCCTTATATTTCTATGGTAAGATACTCCATCGGTGATCGTTGACGCCGGAGTTAACATTGCTAGGACGCGAAATTCCCTGGAATCGTTGCTCGACCTATGGGATCATTTAATGGCAAGGGAGATTATCACTATCAATGCTTACGATGCAACGTAGACTTACTGAAACTTATACAACTGGGCATAACTTTATATTCGGAGGATGGAGAATCATTGCCTGCGACTCCTCCCTCGGACTCGGGACTAGATCGGAACTCAGCAGGACGAAGAATTGGTAACGGCATGGGACAGATACCTTGCACATGGCAGTTCAACTTTAAATTCTCTCTATCGGATGATATGTATGCGGAAAAGGGCATTGACGAAAGGAAGATTGCCGGTACGGATTTCAACAGATTAAAGGAAGAAGGCATCGATCCATTCGAGTTTGGTGCGGTATTGATTAGTTCTGGACTTGTATGTGATGAGGAGAAACGTTGGATCTCAGGGCATGCTGGCTACGATTTTGGATATCTTACAAAGATTCTGCTTCAAAGACCCTTACCGGATGACGAAAGAGAATTCGATATGCTCATGAAAAAATTCTTTCCAAGTGTATATGATATCAAATATCTCATGCAACAAGGAACAATTATGAACAAATTAGGCCAGCTTTCTCATGTCGACGCCGTCACCGCAGAACTCCTTCAACGCACCGAGCGACATCCCAACATTGAAACTATGATCGACGTCCTCAAAGTTAAACGGGTAGGTGCTGTGCACCAAGCTGGTTCCGATTCCCTCGTCAACGGTCGAGTCTTTTTCAAACTCCGCGAACGTCTTTTTGACGGCGAGATTGGAGATGAGCATTTAGGTCGTGTCTTCGGTATCAATCTCCAAGAAGCTAATACAGCTGCTACCCAACAAACCACCCCGCAGCATTACAATCAATACCAAGAAAATACTACTCCGAATCAAAATGGTTCAGGATCGTCGTTTGCAAATGGCGCACCCAGTACTCCGAACAATGGAAGTGCAAATTTAGCAACTACACCTGCGCATAATAATAATGGAGGAAATGGTTTAGGTCCGCTAACACCAAGTAATGGTGGAGGTGCGTTCGGATATTTCCAATATGCAAATAAGCAGTAAAGAAGAGTTTTGCAAAACTCAGCATTTTCTAGCTATTGGCAGGAGAAATTATAAAAACATGCATTTCCTAAGTTTACTTGGCATTTGAAGAAACTGAAGGACGGAGTTCATGAGGGGCAGGGCTTGGGCGCGTTATTTGGCTGAACTAAACTGTTTGTTTAAATGAACGCAACTGCATCTGCAAATCACCTGAAGGAATGGGTTGTAGGGCACTTACTTTTACCTTTGTGAATCAATATTGGTGAATTCTGGAGCGTCGGGTTTGATGAGGACGGAAATTTGTACAGTATGGAATTGACTGATACCTTGTTTGCTTTGGTATCTGGATGAGTGCATCCGAAGTGCTCGTGATGTCTGTATTTGTGATCTCGGATGTAATATTTGATGTAGTTTGCTTGGGTATCAATTCTTTATTTGCTTTGTAGAACATGTATTCATGCAGCACCCCTTTACTTTTTCCATAGTAGCCTCTTGGTTTTGAACAGCCAATCCACTAACTCCTATTCCCCCTTCCTCTCCCCCTTCCACCCCTCTTTCCATTCCTACCCATCCTACCTCCACCCCTCTTACTCCCCTCAATTCCCACCACATCCCTCTCACTTAAACTCAACGTCGCACCCCTCATCCTCCCAACCCCAGGACCAGAATCAAAAGTCCCTCCTGCCCCACTCCTCTCCTTCCTTCTTTCCCTCCCCCCGCTAATCCCCCCTCCTCTCCCTTTCGTCTCAAGCACAATCCCATTCTCTTTCGCTTCTCTCCTTCGCTTCTCCTCCTTCTCCTCCGCCTTCCTTATTATCCCCTTTCGCATATTCATCGGCATACTTTCTTGTGTATGTATACTAGTTTTCCCGCCCAATGCTTGGACACGCATATCCAGGGCTTTCAATCGATTCTTCCCTTGTAAAGTATGCACGGCATGGGAGTTGGCAACTGAGGAAGAGGAGGAGGATGTCAAGAGATGCGATTCATCGAGGAGCCGTTGGAGCGCGAGATCGTTTTTGAGATTGAGTGCTTCGGTTGCGCCTGGGTCGTCTGCGGAGCCGGCTGGTAGCTCGGCAAGTTTAGAGAGGGAGGGTGAAGGGCGTGATTTGGGGATTTTAGAGGACTACATAATATGTGTTAGATTCTGGGAGATGGATGAAACATAGTAGAGGGAAGATAATGGTTGTACATACCATGAAAGCCCTCAGTTCCCCTTTACTCATTCCCGCGATCCTGGAATCGATTTTCTTCACGTGTTCGACTACTTGTACGCCGTTTTCCACCTGCTCGTCGTCTTCGCCGGAATTGTCCGATAAGCCATCCCAATCTTCGTCTTCATTATCGGGATTCTCGATTATTGGATTGAATTTAGGTTTTTTGGTTGTAGGAGGAAGTGGTTTGAACTGTGCTTCGAAATGACGACGGAATATTTCTTGGGGGTCGAGAACCTCAGTATTATCCTCCTCCTCCTCTGCGTCACTTTCTGAAGAGCTATCTGATTGGGATTCAGATACTGGTTCTGGTATAATTGGGGTGGTTTTAGGTACTTTTGAAAGTTCCGAACTGGTAGGGTTAGTCGCGGATGAGCGCTTTCGTTTTCCGAGCGAGGCAGGCATATTGAAGATTGATTGTTTGTATGGAATTTGGTAATTTTTCGCAAATTCGATGTTTGTATCTTCCCCAGAATATTAAATGTTCTGGATAAGAAAAAATTATGGTGATGTGCCGGGATTCTGCCGATATGATTTTGGTGGAAGACGAAACGCGATTTTAGTTACACAGGCAGAAGGTCAACAACGCATCTCGGAATTAGTTGATTCTTTCTTTTATTTCTCTTGGGATTATTCGACATAGAAATTTGTCGGTCAATATCTTTACACAGCGAGATATCACATCGAGAAACTTCTCATAATGACTAAATTTCGTCCCTGTATAGACTTGCATTCAGGTCAGGTGAAGCAGATTGTAGGCGGGACGTTAACAACTGCTTCATCTGACTTGAAGACCAACTATGTATCGAAATTACCGGCTAGCCATTTCGCAAAACTGTACAAGGACAATGATCTTACAGGTGCTCATGTCATTATGCTTGGACCTGGCAATGAGGAAGCCGCGAAACAAGCTGTGGGAGAGTGGAAGAATGGTCTTCAGGTTGGAGGTGGTATTACGGATGAAAATGCTAAGCAATGGATTGAATGGGGTGCTGAGAGGGTATGTTCATATCGTATTGCTAGAGGTGGAAGGATCGATATTGATTGGAATAGTAGGTCATTATTACTTCTTTCCTCTTTCCTAATGGGAAGTTCTCCCGAGAACGACTAAACTCCGTATTGGAATCTCTTGGTGGTGATAAAGAAAAACTTGTCATTGATCTGAGTTGTCGAAAGAGAGATGATACTTGGTTTGTGGCTATGAATAAATGGCAAACAATTACAGATATGGAGGTGAATGAGGGTGAGTATTTCATTTCTTTCCTCTCTTCATCATTGAGAACTCATATATCTTCTAGCATCTATCAAATCCTTAGAGCCATATTGCTCCGAGTTCTTGATCCATGCAGCCGACAATGAGGGGTTGCAAAAAGGTATCGACGAACAACTGGTCGAGAAATTGGCACAATGGTGCAGTATCCCGGTCACTTATGCTGGTGGCGGAAGAAACCTTCAAGATCTTGACAATGTCAAGAGACTTAGTGGTGGAAAGGTTGATCTTACAATCGGAAGTGCTCTGGATGTCTTCGGAGGTTCCGGGGTCACATTCGATGAATGTGTACAATGGAATCAGAAGCAAGTTGCTTCTTCATAAAATGCATAAATGCAAATGCAAAATGGGGTGTCCCAATATCTTTTTACTATTGTGTCCCGAGTACGTACAAGCTGGACATATCGTCAGATTCGTCAGATTCGTCACCCATTCTTGCATGTGTGGATGGTCTTTCGCTTCTCCTTCCTAAATTTGTGATCTACTAAAACTTCGTGATTTTGACCACTTTTGACCCGTTACATTGCATCGTCTTCCACTCGATTCTCTGCATAAACGATCCAGAATGCTCGCCTATTCGATTTAGTCTTGCTAATTGCATTCCTTACGTTGGGTTCATTCAAAGAACTTTTGTTGCTGCATGAGGTGTGTGGGGAATCACACCGCGATTCTTCAATATCATTTGGCGGCCTTAGGAGTGAAGCACGGAACGTACAGCATTTGGCCCCACCACCAGCAGATGCCCAGCCAGCCAGCCAGCTTATCGACTTCGTTCTTCGTAGGATAACCCGCCCCCTCCCAGCCCTTTCCTTCCAACTTTCCCTCCAACTTTCCAGCTTACTGCTTCTCTTTTCCAATAAATCGCCAATTTCTAAACATCGCGGATGTGAAAAATAATGAGGCTCCAATCGTCGATGGTTCGATTCAGCTCGAGGCCTAAGAAGAACCCGTTAGCACCCTTACCACCTTTGATATGCATCGGAGTATGTCGAAAAATCTGTTGGCCCGGCGGTTGCGAAAGAATCTGGTCGATCGTATCCACCGCCTCGTTTTTAACCACGAATGAGATGAAACACGTGGCATCGCAACAGTAGGTACATGAAACCTTGAAACTTTACCTAGAGAAGTGAAGTGTTTCTTTATCGCCCAATACACCCTCACATTGTTTGCTGCTTTGTTGTCGGGTCGGCTTGGTGACCAAGTTTTTTTTGTGATGACTCTATGACTGACTGTACCGTTCGTACCTGCATTATTTTTATACATGTACTTTGGCTTCCGCTGGTTTATTCTTCTCTTCACAACCCACCCCCATCCATCATCATTCTGCGATTCATTTCGTAGATAACTTATTTATCTTCCAACTTTTCAAGTCATTTAGTTGTTTCTTGAATTTTTTCTTTCTTTTTTTCCACACCGGTTTTTCCACATATCTAGTTTCGGTCACAGCTTCCATATTGGATCCAACCTCGCACACAACACCAAACCAATTGTGGGAGCCTTGTTGTTGATCTTGTCTAGATTTTTCTCATTTTATTATTAAATATTTCAATCTTTAAATAAAAATATCACGACACTCTTTTTCGTACGGTATATCAATTCACCATGACAGAATCTGGATATTTTAACATGGTCGAACCCACCTCATCAGCTCCCGAATATGACCTCATGGAAGACTCTGGAGTGGTCTTCGAGGATGAAGATAATTACCCAGATGAGACTCCTGGTGAACGTCTCGGCGCTATCTTTGAAGATGACGAAAACACTCATGATGAGACTGGAATCGTCTTCGAGGAGGAAGAGAGCACTCCAGTAGAAACGCCAGAAGACCGCCTCGCAGTGAAGAAATTAGATCTCAAGAAATGCGCCGAAGACATGGTTTCTGAACATTCTGAAGCTGTGGCTCTTGCTGCATTGGCAAAGAAAATCGAATCAGGACTCAAGGAAGTCAACTCCAAGTTACTAGAGAAGAACGAAATTGTTCAATACTTCATTAAGAGAAATGGACAGTTATCAACTGAGATTCGGGAAGAAGAGACCAACATCAAATTCTTCAATCTGGAGTCATCACTTGGTATGAAGACACTAGAATGTGAGCAATTGTCCGAGGAGAATCAAAAATTGGCAGAGAAAGTCAGACTTTATGAAGAAGCCGTGAACCATAAGGGCAAAATCGACGTTGGTGCCTTGCTAGTCGAAAACTCTGAATTGAAGCGCAAGCTTGAAAATACATCTCACCCAGATTTCGACTATGGAGCACCTCCACACGAAGAACTTCAAAGTGAAACCACCTTTGTCAATCCCGAAGGCCAAGTTTCGGAGTGGAAAGAAAATCCGAAGATCCAAGAATACATCGCCGAAACTGTTCGCTCTGCACTTAGCCAACAGCGAAAATCGATGAAGCATCTTTTCTTTGTCGGCCAACGTGTTCGTAACCGTTTCCTCGAAAGAAACTCTGCATACGATCCCAAAGCCAAGGAACGCAACGCTATTTACGAGTTGGGTAATTCAAGCGTTTATAATGGTCGACCTATCACTGATGCCACTCTCTTTTCTCATGTCCCGGGTATTGCGTTCGAAAAACGTACTGATGAGGAAACTTTCAAGGAATTGTACTGGGCAAGCTGGCAAACCGTCCTTCGTCTCCAAGATTGCGCCGAATTTATTGAAATGCTCCGCTGGCATTCATCTGTCAAGGCCTGGCGCAAATCAGACTACATGGAAACCGAATTCTTCAAAACCTGGACCAAGAACATCGACACAACCTTCGAGGACATGGATCTCGACGCCGTGCGCGAATATTGCGGAAACATTACCCGTAAGAAGCTCAAGGCATGTTATCTCGATGAGAAAAGAAGAAACATGAAGGTCAGACGAAGCGTGGGATTGGGATCAGGCAATGGTAAGTCTGATTATCTTCCTTGTGCTTGTGATTGTGGAGAACAGCTTCAGGTTCCACTTGAAACTATTGTTGCGAAAGTAGCAAAGTCCACTCGGGTATCGAGATTGCCGTTCGGCAGAAGAGATACTGTATCATAAATTATTTTTAAAGATGTCATATTATATACTGAATGTGCGAAAAGTGGGTGTGTTTTTTGGAAGCGGGATGGAGTCTTTTGAAGGCGGTATAGGGATGAGGATGGAAGGAGGTATCGTGAAGAGTGTGATTAGGTGGACCATGTTGGCTCTGATTATGCTTTGTCAATTCATGCTCTGGATAGTGTGGTGGGTGGAGCAAAATGATTGGATTAGTTCCGGTTTGGAAGATTTGCTGGACGTGGATTTCGAGATTGATCTCGAATGGTGTGGAATGGGAACATTGGATGTGGAGATGGAAGACATGTTGGTGTGTGTGAGAACTGGGTTGATGCTGGGTTGGTTGGTGGGTGAGTGTGCAGCGCTTACTGCACAGCGACGAGGTTGGAATTGGAACTGGAATTCCCCGCGCGTTGAAAGCTCCTTACGCAGTTTGTGCTTTTGGAAATGAGGGGAGAAAATGTGAGTGTGAAAATTTGGAGAGAGTTCGCTGGCTTGAAGGCATGACGCATGATGAAGCATCAATTTGAAACATGGAAACGAGAATGAGATGGAATATGGATATGGACGGATTTACGATATTTATGATAACGAATTTGGCTACACGAAACTTATATTAGACGGACCGAACAGATACACATGCATAACGCTTGCATACGAATTTCCTTTAGAAAGCAACAGAAAATACCCAATGGACTAGGAGTTTTAGTTCTCTTTTGTATATAGTTTGATGACACTGAAGATTGGACGATTCAGATAAATGATATGACATTTAAGTCCAGAGATAGATGTGTGCTTTATGATTTGCTTGGAATTGGAGACTTCTATGTGCTTTGAAAGTGTGCCTCTCAGGTAGAACGTGGGAGTGTAGGAGTGCGATGACGAACGAAAGTACCTTCACTCAAGTCAAACACAAGATCACTGCCCAGTGTGAAAAAATATGAGGGTGAACTACAAATGCAATGATATGGGAGTGAGTGTTCTGGATACATATTTTGAAGTGAAAACGACGCTGGAGAGTGCCCACGAAACTCAAGGGGAATCAAGTGCTTGGTACAAGTGTATCTGCCATTTAAGTGAGCTCCGCAGGTAAATCATGTGATCGAGAGCAGTTATATTGATGACCTTTCACTGTTAACCACATTACAATCATTGCGGCATTTTGATATCACAAATTCTAACTCGAGAATTTTATCGAATAAGCATTCAGCCATTAATCTTAACGATTTCTTTGTTATTATTCACATTGCTACTGTCATTTATATTTCTTCACATGAGCTCACGAGATGACAGCCATCGCCGACATCGTTAATTTTCAAATTTCGCTTCAGTAAGTGAAGTCTGATAATCCATTTGGCTTAGCATACTTTCACCTTTGGAAGTACTGGTAGCCTGGCGAAAACAGATATTTCCCGCTTCCCAATTTCGTTTTGATTTCAACCCTCTTGATTCACAACACAAATCAATATAAGATTTTCAAAACACAAAGCACCATGTCGTGGTCACGCCCCAATGACGGCGGCGGATGGGGAATTGATGATTCCTATTCATTCACTCATCATCAAGCTTCAAGTATGGAGTCTGAAGACAATGGCTCGGACGATCAAGGCGATTTCATAGCATCTCCATAATTACCAATTCCCAGATCCAACGACCGCAATCAAAGAGAAACTAGTCACAAGGAAAACCGAATTATTGACCTTAAGAGAAGAAGTCGAAGCCAAAGAAGAGAAGATTCGCAGTTGCGCGGAGGATTTCGATCGCATGAAGTTGGAAATGAATGCAGCGGGTACTCGATTGGCGGAGGAAACAGCATCGTTGATAACGGCGAAGAGTGCGCACGATACACTTGTTGGAGAAATTTTGTCGCAGGATCATTACCTGGAGACAATTCGGCAAGCCGAACATTGTCAGCAGCGACAACGAACATGGGAACAATGTTTGGTCAGCGAAAATGGGAAGTTGAAGGAGGAAGTGGAGTCTCTCAGGCAACTCGCAAAGGACCATTGTGATTACTATCATAGCGAGATTGAAAAGCTGAAAGAAGATCAAAAACTCAAGAACGAGGCCTTGGAATACAAAATACACAGACTTGAGTCGCATTGGGAGTTTGATCGCTGGAAAGAAGATTTGAAAGTCAAGGAACACGTTGCTGCTGCTGTAAAGGAGGCCGTGGATAATGCATTGGGTCATCAGAGAACAGAGTTTGAAACTGTTTTGAAGGAGGCCGTGGAAAAAGCATTAAGCTGTAGAAGCACAGAGTTTGACACCGTTGGGCTAGAGGTGCGAACGACTTTCGTTGAGAGTCATCGGTTGCGTAATCCAAGTTCTTTTGCCCCTACCCAGGCACTTGTTCCATATGAATCTAAATCGGCTCTCGATTTTGAAGTTCTTGCCGACATGAGTCTATACCTTGACCCTCAAATACCAGGACATCGCACCGACGGCGAAACATTCACTCGAATATATGGTATCAAATGGACTACTGCCAAAAGATTCGAAACTTTTCCCAAGTTTGCAGATTTGGTGAACCAATATGCTTTAGTAAAGAGCCACAGTCCACAAACATTTGATTCCACGACCTTCTTCAAAGTTTGGTCGCGCATGGGTGTCTCTTTCGATGACACGGACTATGAAGAAGTTACTGCATGGTTGAGAAACATCCGTCAAACGTTCAAGACGACTGTCGATCTGAACCTTGCCCTTTCTGATATCAAAAGAACGCATAATAGTGATAGCACTCAGACCCATGACAAAGTGACAAGGCGGCGTGAATTGGATCGCAGGAGACTACAGGAAATATTGAAAAAGAAAGAGTTCTGTGCTACATTACGCGCGCTTCCACGACAAGCCGGCTTTGCAATTCGAAGTCGTCATTTAGAATGGCTGAAAACTCCGCAAGGAAGGGATATGACTATCATTGAGAAGGGAGGTGAGGTCGCACATTATGCTGACGCTTTACTTGACGCTGTAATGTTTGTCCCTGAGCTGTTTGATTACAAGTGCGAAACGCCTCATGATGACGAGCTATACAGACAAACTTACCACCATTCTCCAGTCGAAATTATTTCAATGGCTAGCCATGATTGCCTCAAATCATTGATCAAAGTGATTAACTGATTCGCTCGCATAAAACAATGGCGCACTAATCGAGATTATCTCAAGTCAGATTTCGTCACAGAGAGTGGGAAACATGGCATATATCCATTCACAGCTCATAAGCGTGAATGGCTGTGGTAAACTAAGTGGGACTCTATCCTCCGAGAACTAGAAAGCCTGTACCTAAAGGAGGAAAATATGAACAAGATAAAATATCAACGAGTCGATCAACCTATTTTCTTAGAAGTCGACCACGTTCAAGTTGGGGGACATGATTGGTCAATCGAGGATACTCATAGAGTAGAGTCTCCCATCAACAACAAGAGTCCAACGGAAGAACTTTCGGAGCCTGGTATGAGTCAAAGCCAATATTTTGAGGATCAAATTGATATTCCTCCCCATAGGAATGCTGGTCTCCCTCTCCAGCCGGTTCCTCTTGATTGGGATGGGCTTCCATCGGTATCCAGCGTCAGATTATTCTCTGATGAAAGTCAGAATCCGATAGATGATGGATGGGGACCGTGTATCGGAACTACCAAAGAAAGGTCGCTCGAAGATAGATGGGGTGCTAGTCCTGCTACTATTTCTCTTTCCTATCCAAATTCAATGCGCGGAGACTGGAGCAGGACAACTAGAGGTTGGAGAGGTAGGGGAGCTAGGACAGCTAGAGGAGGGAAGGCAATTAGGGGAGGTAGAGTATCTAGATGAAGCAGAGGAACTGGAATCAGGGTAAGTAGAAATGATCTACCTCAACAAAATTTAGAGGCGGATGCATCAAAGCAGCAGGTATCAGAAGAAAATTGCGTTAGCCCTTGGGGAGTGGCAGATCCTAGCGGGTGGAATTAGATTTGTATCAAACGAGGATGGAGTTAAGTATAATATTACAATTTTGCTTGCCTCAAGCTGTCACAAAACAGTGTAGTTAGATCATAGACAGGAGTCAAAATACTCAATACACAGACATGATTTTCCAGAATCCATCACAAAGCTGGAGACATTGCTCTGGCTTGCCCTGTTGGCGATCTACTAACAGCGCTTGATTGCTTTGTCAGATCATTACTGTGTACAAGCAATTCCCTAAAATATCCATCCCCCATCTATAAAAGTATCTCTTCCTCTGTCCAGCACGCGCTTTGAATCCCGCCAAATCATCCTAAATTCAACCAAGTTGACACTCAGCCAATTTCAGAATGAAGTCCCCCAAAATCAATTCGACATATTCTCTGCCATCGAGATGTCAGATATGGCGAGCAATTCACTCTCCATACACCTCACTTCTCAATCTGACATAAAATTTCTCCGCAACTTTTCGTTTATTCCAAAATCTCTCGTCTCGTCTCTTCTGTATACTTTGCCCCAATATACGCAACCTTTCGACCACATCAAAATCAGCAGGATGGTCAAAAATTGACGATAACGACCGCGAGAGCTCTATCTCTGGATTTGTTCATCAAAGGCACGGATTGATTTCTGCGACTTCGATCTTGATCGCATAGTCTCTCAATTTCACTTTCTTTCGTTGTCGCTTTCACGAATCGCATCACAACAATTTGCTTATTGACGTCTTTGATTCAGTTGATGTATAAAGATTGACGAAGCTCTTCACTACTGTGCTTTTACTGGTTTTTCGATTCGAATCGCACTCTGGTCTCTGCAAATTTGGAGTTGTTGACAGATTTGCTTGATGTCATTTTACCCCGTCTTCACAATCAAGAGAATAAAACTCGCAGCCTTGCGTTTGGAAATTTGTTGGAGATCTTACAAGATGGAAGAAGACGAGATTTTCCGGCTTATTAAGGTTTTTTTGCATTTTAAATTTGTTGTGAAGCTGCTTGTGACTGACTACTTGATAGGTTCTAATATGCGACTTGAAAAAGCAGCTCGAGGAGAAGGATGCTCTTTTGAAAAGGGGGAAAGAAGAAAACTATTCCATTCGCAGCTCTTTCAGATCAGCTCTGGTCGATGCCTCCAAAACTCATCGAAAGATAAAAAAACTCCAAACGACTGTGTCAGAAAAAGATCAAACTATCAAGGACCGAGAAATCACCATTGAAAAACTTCAGAAAGTTGTTACATGGCAAGAGAAGAGTTGGGAAGAGGGACATTGTCTTCATAAGACCTCGAGTGAAAGCGCCAAGCAAGAAGTCCCTGATGCTGGCTCTAGATCGGAGCACTGGCAAAAAGGATATATGATACTACACTCTGGGTACGAGAATCAAACTAAGAAACTCAAAGCGCTTAAGCAGACCGACGCTCTCAAGAACCTTTGCGAAGAAAATGAGGCCCTCAAGAGAACCGTCGATAACAATGACCGAGTCATTGCAGAAAAGGACCGTATCATCTCGAACGTAAATCAAACCTTGGTAGACAAAAATAGAACCACAGTGCAGGAAACTCTACCCCGTTTAAGTACGCAACCAAATTCTGGACCGATTTTTGGCAGTTTGGAAGTCCTCGAACTTGTAGACGGATTAATTCAAGGTAAGAAAACTTGCAGTTTGAATCAGTATCTACTGATACTAATTTGTCGCAGGGAAAAAACTCTATCACGTAGTCAAGGTGGTGCAGCTGGATGTCGAGGGAAAGGCGATTAATGAGAATGTCATTGAACACCTATCCAGTCAACTTACGTATGTCTGCGAACAGGAAAGCAGTGAAAATTCCGACCACAAGTTTATCGAAGAGACAGAATCGTTCAGAAAGCCATTATCCGAGATAGGCCTTAAGATTCGAGCTCGCAAGTTGGAGCTTGATTTCGCAGCCAGAACTGGCTCTACAGCTAGAGATAATATTTTAAAACCCGGAAACTTTGCTGCAAATGGCGCAGATGCAATTGCCGATGCTCACATGATTGGTAAATTTGACCCCGCCGTTGAATTTAGCTCCGAAAGCGGGAGTGCGACTTTGAACCGATGCCCTGGACTCAGGGAGCAATTCCTCTTGAATTACATTGTCTCTCCTGAGCTTGTACTCAAGTCATCAAAACCGCATTCACCCCAGGATTCAGGATTCTCTTACTTGATTTACTTGATTAATTGGTACGAGAATCTTAGGCTGTGGAATCTTGAGGGTATCGTAGGTAATGCATATGGTACGCTCAGAAAGCGTATCAAAGGTCTCATCGATAGGATTTCTGCCCTAGAATCGTTGGCGAATGATGATGATTTTGAGGAGGAGATGAAGGGATTTGGAGATCTTCAACGTACAATGTCCAAACTGAAAGCTGCACATAGAAGTTTCCGTGCAAACCTAAGTCTCCCGCAAAAGATCAAAGCAAAGTTGAAAAAAACATGATGTCATTCTATCCATGAATATAACGCTCCAGATGAGGGAGGTACCTACTGTAACCTAGCTAGCTCTTGAATCAAATACTCTTTACTGTAATAAAAATTTCACAGGCTTTTATATTTTTCAGATTCAGTCTTTTCTTCCAACTCTCTTAGACTTCCAATCTAATCATACAACTCCGTCAAGCTTGACAGTAGCCAAGGATGAGGGTAGAAGAACTTGCCCAGGTCAGTAGCATATGTTCTTAGTTAAATTCATGATAATCTTGCCAGGGCTGATTCAGCTTTCGAGTCGGCAATATCGATCGAAAGCGGAAGTTAGCAGAAAAGAAGATCGAGCTGACGACCCCAAAAACTTCACTCCAAGGACTAAATCTTATCAAATGATTATTATAGAACTAACGTGAGGGAGCTCTAGAACGTCTTCGTAGAGAAATCTCCGAAGATTGCGGAAGAAGAGTTTGCTCCTTCCAGATCAAGATGTTAAAGAAGTGTCTACTGACTCGCAAGCGTTCTGTAGGTAGTATATTTTTCTCGCAATTCCACGAGATACGTCGCTAATGAGTCTTAGACTAGCTTGGAGAAATCGCTACTACAACAGAGGTACGAAGATGGACCAGCGAAGAACATGAAAGAAGCTATGTGATGAAATAACTCAGCAATAGCTTCCGGAAGTTATCTGCAGGGGGTAAGTACTTGAAGACTTGAATATTGAACAGAGATATGATGAATCCTGAGTAGATGTAACAGATAACATCAACCTTAAGATTCGGGCCCAAAGAATAGAACTGGAATCTGAACACAGAATTGGTCGGCGCTGTCCATAGGGAGGACGTCATACAATCTAGAAAGGATACAGCACGCGATGCCTATGTATGATGTGATAAATATGGTCATGATACAAAACCCACCGCATGATTCCAGATGCTGCCTCAATACTAGTCTCAGAAACTAGGATTCCGGAAAAGTACAAGAAGACCCTAAGCTCATCAATGGCCGTTTATCATTTTGCAACTTGCCTCAGCTGGCGGAAAGTTATGGAAGCTTCAAGCTTTAGTTGCCTCTAGACCTGGAGTCTACAAAGGAAATGAATTTTCATCAGCTGCAGCATCCAATGGTAGTTCTCATAGCTAAAGTATGTCTAATGCATGCAAGGAGCTTCAGCATTTGAACAAAATTGAACGTCAAATTAAACGGATTTAAAGAGCTTTGATTGGGCCTCTAGGTGAAGCGAAGGGGAGGGTTTTGTATTTGAAAGTCTAAAAACACTAAAACTAGCCTGGAGCTTCCTCATATGGTCTCTTGTTATGTCCTAGCAGGTAGGATTCGGAATTTTTTACATTAAGATGAGATAAGTACCTGATTTAGCTCATGATTTTGTTCAAACAAATTACAAAAGTGCATAACATCTAATTAACATTAAGACTGAGATTGATTTCCTCAGTCTCATACATCTAATTTTAAACTGATAATAATCTTAAATTTTTGCGATGAATAGGTTTTTGGTCTGGATATGCTGGAACATCCCAAAGTGGAATGAAACTATACCAAGTGATTAGTTATCCATGAATCATTCGGAAGAACAATCCTACAAAGATAAATTTTCCTTTCGAGATGGAAGTTGGCCCTGAACTTTGCTGAGTCTTCCTATTCACTGGAATTTCTGTTTCACAATATACAGTCTTTACTGTCGACCTTATCTCATGTACTTTTTACGACCCCCTGACAACTTTGCCTAGTAGTAAAACACATCATTGATGAAAGACACAAGCAAGTTTAGTGCCACTCTATTGGAAACTGTCCATTGATTATGCTTTTACAAGCTCTATTTTCAAATCTCTATACATATATACTGTAGCCTATATAATAGATGACTAAACCTTAGCACTACACTGTTGCATGCTTCATCCTGAATAATCTGTTTAAATAACTTGTTAATCTATGTTCTTTGTGAATCTTGACACCTATGTCTCCACTCCTCAATTTTGTTGAATCTTTATTTATATTAGAAATTCATTAGTTTTCACTAAATTCACTACTTGAAAAGAGTCACAAGCTCATCAAGCACCCGAGATTGCATGCTTTAATGAGGCAAAGGGGTAATCTCGGGGAAAGATATCCTTGTGTGACTTCAGTTGTATACTCAGGAAATAAAAACTTTTGAATCAGAATTGAAAGAACCATACTCGAGTAATGTTTACACTGTTATTACTTCCTTTTGTTTAAGACTACGTCGTTAACTTTGATTGCAATAATACCAACAAAGTTTTCTATTAGTGTTTGCAACCTGCATCTTTCACACTACTCAAGTATTTCTCCGACGTGGTGACAGCCTCACATCTCCAATATTCAACAATTACTCCCAAATATAGTCCGTCTTTCTGAAATTTCTATGATGTCGGCTTCGGAATCCTCTTCCCGAAAAAACGGAGTCTCGGTCAATAAAGACGTCATCAATTTCATGCACATCCCCGAAGCAGACCGAGAAACGTTTCTGATAGATCTCGAACATGGATTCTTTAACTTGAGTTTAGTACCCGAAAATAGGAAAGAAGAAGTCGTTCGTAAGCTAGAGATAGCGTTCAATACAAGGGGGAGTACCGTGGATGGAACAAACGAACAACCAAACACCATCGAGCTTCCTACAATCATAGATGTATTGGAAACTCGTACAGCAGATTCTACTACGAGTACTATACAGTTCTCAATGAACCAGGGGGGAGAAGGACTAACTTGGGCGGAACTCCAAAAACGCGGAACAAAAGGGATTCCTGCAGCTCGTGATACCGGTTCTGAAGTACTCTCTAGGCAGAAAAATCACCATGCCGAGGACAAGATTGAGCCAGTCGCCATGCCTATCTTAGACGACACGAAGGAAATAGAGTTGAAAATAGCTCGCAAAGAGTTAATAGAGGCGGACAGGATTATCCAGAGACAGGATACCAAAATTGCCCAGCTACTTGAGTGGAAGAACCAGAACAGGCTACTTGTTGAGAATATGGCAAAAGAACATGTGGCATCTCTTCATATAAAGAACACGGAGATTGCCAACCTTAAGACTTCCTCCATCGCAGATCTCGTATCTCTTGACAAAAAATACGAGCCACTAATCGAGGTTGCAGTGCATATACTTGGCCGCAAGAGGGAGCTTTCCAAGCCAGGTAACTTGAGAAACTCAACCCTGATTGAGGAAGGTAATTCTGCTGCTCATGGTGGAAGGTCAGTGATTTCAATTAGTTAAGACAATTGAAAACTTACTAATCAAACTAATAGATGCTTAGCAGACTTGCAGAGAATGGAAATCAAGCCTATGGATGACGACTCAGACTGGTTTGAGAATGGTTATGGCGTAACAGACAAAGGTGCTCAAAGGTTTAAAGGAAGTTCTGCATTTCGAAAACTCATTAACATGCGATTCGACTTGCGAAATCTCGAATACATCGATCAGCAAGTTATTAGCGAATTTGAGACTACGTTTCAGAAAATAAAGACGCAGATTAACGAAAGCCTACCCGCAGAAGGCGAGACTGATAAAGACAGTGCATATATTATGGAGGCACTACTATTGAAGGATCCGGTTGTCAAGAAATTGTTTCAAGACGTTTGCAGCAAATGGGTCGCTGCAGTTGATAGAGATCAGATCACTCGCAGGGAGATCAGGAAGGATCCGTAAGTAGCACTAATTCTAATCTCATACTTCTATTCAACATGCTAACTAGACACAAAAACAGCAAAGCGATGTCTTTCGGACGCAGATCCTGCCTGTCTGCGAAAACAAATCGGTCTCGATGGAACAAAGGTAGCAGCATCATGGGGACTATCAGTGAGGGTGTGAAGAGTGCAATAGAGAAAATTCTCTAGGCTGGAGCCTGGACGGTTACTTTGGTGTGGGAACAGCTGGCCTGTCACGAGAAAGATTACTTGTTTTCTGATAACTTAAGGCTTTATAAGGACAATGTAGACGATAAACATGGGTCATACTGGCAAGTATATAGAATAATGTATTTATAAACATTTTCAACTTACTCGTACACATAACTCGAAACCAAAAAGTGAAGATAACTACCACGAAGGAACAACAGCTGCATGCGAAGCCGCCTCAAATAATGTGAGCATATACAATTATTCAAGTATATAATACAAAAACACTCGACCCAGATGTTCTCAAACTACGATTAGTCGTCACGACCTACACAGATAATGATACGCTCGCCATCGCTAGTGAGTATTAAAACTCGAACTTAAGAAGTTGGACTAGTTTCTTCTCTAAATTTAATGATTAATGATGATATCTTCGCTCAGCCATCAACTATCAGAGAAAAACACTAGTCTAGTCGAATCATTTGTTTTCTACCTACCGTACCTGAATAGAACACGTGAATCTCGCTTAATTCCTCATATGAACGGCCCTGGGCTTACGAATAGTACTGTCATATTATACATGTCTTTGGTTGTTAGATAGACTATTGGGAAGGCCAGGAGTTCGAAGTTAGCTAGAAAGTGTGTTTGCAGTCATATTAACCTATTGTCTATTCGAAAACTTCAATATAAATGCGACTTCTCATGAATGAACTAGCTAAGGCACCGAAAATCCGTCTACCAAGGATGTGGCGCGGTCGCTATGATACTGCAGCTCATACTTCTTACGTTCCTATAATGGACCAGCCTAAATGTAATTGAAGCTATCTGAAACTATATGAAGCTGCTGCTACGGCAGTTTCGAGCTGCTAGCGCCATCTTCAGTACAATCAAATGACTGCCTCAACATCTGACATCTTAGTATAAAATCTTCAAGCATTTACAACACTGAGCCCGTTCTCTTCGTTCATTATTGATCATTATTTCACGAAGATTTCTTTCATATCTGCATTCATAACTATACCCTTTTTGAAATTTTCGGCCTCTTAACACAGAAGCTTTCCATCAAATAAGAAGATCGACACTATAACTAACTATATACGCTTGCTGGCTAACGAATCAGCAATGACGGGCCAAAAACCCCCGATTTCCGCCCCGAGATCCCAAAAGTCCCTGACAGCGTTACTACCGAATATATCACAGCTTACTAGTCATGAAAGCATGAATGGTATTCCGATGATCTTGAATACCTTAGTGCTTGAGAATAAGGAAGACTGTCATACAAGTGATGATACAATCGACTGGAAAAATCTATACTTGAATACCAGACGCCAAAATATGAAAATTCGATCTCAGCATCAACAAGAACGAGACAGACTCATCAAGGAGAAGGTAGCACTTTGTAGGGGCAACAAACTTCTTCAGTCCGCATTGATCCAGTCTTGTTGCAACGCCTCGAAGATGTTGGCTGAGAGATGCTCACTTGTAGAGAACATGCTAGACAGTATAAAGCAGAAGTTGTCTGAAGAGAGCAGATTGGTCCACCGGCTCACCAATCGCTTGAAAAATATAGAAATCCAGTGCAAAGAAATGTCAACGCGGGCATTGGCTGCTGATAAAGCTAAGGCACAAAGTGATAAGCTTGCCAAATCAGAACGTGCTCAATTAAAACATTCGTGCGAACAATTGAGCGGAAAGGATCATATCATTGGCAATCTTAAGAAAGAAGGGGAAGAACTACGAAGTACTCTTCATAATCGGAATCATGAGCTTATGGACCTGGATCATGTGCTTGAAGTTTACAGCGAAGTAGTTGAAGGTATTTTGAGCAGAAAAAGCGAATGGAGCAAACCAACTCATCTACGCGACAGTAAGATCATTGAAAAGGGCAATAAGGTTGCGCATGGAGGAACGTGAGTTAAATCTATTTCTTATTCAATATGTTGGAGGTCTAATTACTAACGTTTTATAAGGTGTCTCGCAGATGCTTACCGTATCAAGTCAACTAACAACAACGACTTGAGATGGTATGAAGAATACTACGGGATATCCCCCGATATTGTATTGAAATTCGAAAGCAGCGCGGCGTTCAGAAGGCTCATCAATATGAGATACGAGGTTTATCGGTATAAATACAGCGTTAAAGATATTGCTGATGTTTTTGAAGAGGCTTTTCAAGAGCTGCTGGAGAAGATATTGCTGAAGGCTCGGGGAACTGAATCAATGCAAAGAATCCTTGTGGGAAATACGGATACGGAAATTAGAGCAGCCTATTACGACATTTGCATTCTGTGGGAGGAGGGAATGGCGCAAGAAATAACTGTCCCTTGATAGGTATAATAGAATGATCCGATGATGTTTATGTTTGATATACTCGACTTCAATTAATTAGGATATATGTACTTAGTATGTGCATGTCTTTGTTTTCTTAGATTCTTGGTTCCCTATGGAAAAGCACGTTCATGTGAATCAGTGAAGGATCTTATTTGTCGATTTTCCCTTGATTAAGCAGATTATCCAGCAACTGATTCCCGATGATAGTCCTCTTATTTAAACCACATCATAAAATTAATAATTATCTAAACAATTATTCAAGAAACTAATAAACGAATCCAGCAAGTGTATAACGTAATTCTCATATTCTTGTCATCTATCGGTCACACTACTCCAATTACCCTACCTAGAAGACCCAGAGAATGAATACATAGGGTAACGTTGCAGACCAGACATGCCAAAGAGTCAAGAGAGAAATCAACAGGATTAGTTATTCACCATATGTATGTTTCAAGTGACCGCAGTATGCCCAGGTGATCATAAGATGCGCATGTGGCTGGGCTCTAGGCACACGTATCGAGGCTCAATACTTTAATTCAAGATAACCTGAATATGATCATTACATTCTTTAACATTGTTCTTCGCACATCAATCCCTTTGAGAATTTTCTAATACATTCCATCATCCAGATGGCCCAACTTAAATGACACAGTTAGGTCTCATGTATTACAGTACTCGTTTGTGTATCTCGAAAATAATTAGATTCTTATTTTTCCTACAAGCCTGTACCGACACTTGGCAGACTGTATCTCGAGTGAATTGAAACATGATATTAAATTAGCAGTAGTGAAACTTATAATTTTCGCTTAGCTTGGTGGTACGAAAGTGGTCACCCCGGTCTTTTAGAATACATATACATAAATATCCACCACACTCTCCATATATTTCGATGTTTGATTACGAACAAAAAATCATAGTCGCAACTTTAGATTAGACACCCAAGTCTTACAGTTTTTTACTTCAAACTCTACATGGTCTAAAATGTCGACTAATATAGACGCCCCGACCAGCATTCAGCGCACGTATCGGAACGACGTCCTGAGCGCGCCCGTGGAGCCATTCCAAATCTCGGAGATCGATAAACTCCAACAAGCTAGTTTTAAATTGAAAACGGAAAATAGATGGCTTCGCGTGGCAATCAGGGAATTGGGTATCGCCAATGAAATAGCCGGGGCAGAGAAAAGGTTGACTAAGATCAGGATTGGCATATTTGAAAAAATCGACGCCGAATCAAACATAGTTTACAACGATGCTCAGCTTAAAGCGAGAGAGACTTGGGCACCTCTCATTCGTGATATCATGCGAAAGAGACAGATTTTCGATACAACCCGGTTATGGAAAGATCGAGAGGTAGCTTCCACCCCCTACCAAGAGTTGTGAGAGAAAAGCTAATAGCCTTATTAGGAATATGAATCTGCGGTCGCATCATGGCAGATGACGCACACTAGACGAGATGATCTTGAGATAATTATGAGTAAGAAGGGACTCGAAGATCAATTTCTGAAGCTCGATGCACAATCGGAAGCTTTGGCAAAAGCAGTGACTGAAATCCGTTCTGAGCATTCCGAGATTTCGGCTGAGAACGCAAAGCTAAAGCTCAACAGCATTGAGCAAGAGAAAAAGTTGAAGGTGCAAGCTAGTGTTCTTTCAAGCGTTCAGGAAAGAGAAAATAACCAGGTTATCTCGATTATTGAAATGAAAAGTAAGCATGAGAGAGAGATCAAGGAACAAGGTGAAGTTATCGCAAGCTTCAAAGAAAAGGAGAAAGCATCAGTGGCCAAGATGATTAGGGAGCGTGAGGCGAAGGTGAAGGAATTGAAAACTGGTATGGCCTCTCTTGAACAGAAACACAAGACCTTGGCAGCTACATTCAAAAAGACCTATGAGAAAAGGTTGATAGAACAGAGCGTCATCATTACCAATATCGAAGAGGAATACGAATCTGTGGTAGCTCAGGCGAAGACAGAGTGTGAGCAGAAGTTAAAGGAACAAGAAAACATAATCGCCAAACTCGAAGAAGAAAGGTTAGCTTCAGTCGCTGAGATGCAGAGAGTACGTCGGGAACTAGCAGCTCATCGTGAAGTTTCTGTCAGCATCTTGAACCGTAAAAGAGAGCTGACGAAGCCACATGAGATTCGGGATGACCATGTTATTGAGACAGGTAATATTGCAGCACATGGCGGAACGTAAGTGAAATCTATACTTATTCCTCATGGTCTCACTTGCTAATATTTATGTAGTTGTCTGGCCGACGTTTTTCGAATCAAATCCAATCCTGATAGCAATGAGAAAGCATGGTTTCAGGAGACATATGGTGTATCTATAGACACGGTGGAGAGATATGGAGAAAGCGCAGCGTTTGTGAAGCTTATAAATATGCGTTATGAATTGTACAGATGTGGCGCAGAAAACCGGGCTGTTGATTCAGAATTCGAAGAGGGATTTCAGAAACTTCTAACGGGAAGTCTGGAGAAAAATTCAAAGGTAACACCGGAGTCAATCGATAGGTTTCTGTTGGAGAGTAAGAGCGGAAGAGAAATGTTCCAGAAACTATGCAGTATCTGGGATGTTGCAAGAGTCTGCCAAAGAAAGCAGTTTCGAGAGAGCAGAGATCCGTAAGTATATGAATATCTTTTACACTCAATACTTTACTAATAAATTGCAGGAAAAGGAAGTCTATTTTCGGAGGAAGCTTCCGAAGCGTAAAATCTAACGCTTCGATTTGGACGGCAGAGACTCAGAGCAGAAGCAAACTCGACCAAATCGAGGAATATGGTAAAGAGTTCTTCTCCTCCGCGAAAGATGCCTTGCCCTGGACTAAGCATTAAGATCAAACGCCAGGCGCAAATGGAGATCTCAATCATACACACTTAGCTCACAAATTGTTGATTTATATTCCTTTGGTATATCCGTGCTATTACTAGCATGATAACCATCTAACAGAGGGGCCATATCAAAATGCATCTATACATTTCTGTCTTTAATACTTTATTTCTGGAAACCAATTAGTCAGTCAAATACTTCAATTACTTTTGAATCCAAATTTATTCATTTAAAATATGACCCGAGTGAAGTGACGTCATGAATAAATCTCTACCCTCAATCTAATATCTTCTCTATACAATGTACCCAACTGTTAAGAACGGAATAGGTAGTATTTGAATTTCTGCCATTTCTATAGATTAACTTCTTAGATCAATAATACTTCTGTAATAGAATCAACAAACAAATCATCATATGACGAAAACCAATACTCCCTGGTCAATACTTGAGGGAAGAAAAGAAACAACCATCGATCAAATCATACATGTGATTTAATTCCCACGTCTGTCATGTCTGTTGAAGTATATACTAAAGATTTGGGGCTTTATATCAAAACATTTCGTCTAGATTCTTCAGCTGTCACAGTGGCTCCCTACACTTGTATACAGGCTGAGCTTTATTTAGAAAAATAGGTTTACACATGATGGCCATTAAGTTCCCAATAAAGCCCCAGTGAATCTCAGGAGATAACTTAAATAGACAATCTTAACGTGACATTAGGGAGTTCGGATGATATTGCTCGAATTTCACTTTGATTTTACCACAAGTATAGCTTTGTGACCATTGTTTCTTTTTGTTTCACTTGAGATTCATCATTCAAAACGTACTTCTACTGTATTAGGTTATTGAATAACAAGTAGTGTCTATTTCCTACAGATTGACATCTCAGGATAACACAGTTAATAATTTAATTGACTTGTCAATTCTTTATATATCTACATTACAAACCTTATATGAACTAACATTGCTTAATAGACCTCGGGAATTAGTGTGGATCAAAGGACCGAGCACATTCTCGGTCAACAGGAGCTGTATCAAAAACATCATCAACAACTGTAGTAGGGGCACAACATTTATTAGGACATGATTTTCCTAGAATGTCAGTCAACTTCTTAACAACAGCTTTTGATAATCAGATTTTCTATTATTTTCGACATCATCGACAACTCAGAAACCATCTTCATTCCATAAATCTTTTGACAAACTCAAAATGGGAAAACGAAACAACAAGAATGGTACCCGGAAAAAGGCTGGCAATGCTACTACCAAAAATAATTCAAAATTAGCTCGCACCCAGAACACACCGGTCAAGGAGACACCTGTCAACGGCTAAAAGCAACGATACTCGAACTTCAGCGAAAGAATATGTCTAAAGATATTGAAGCGAAACCAGGGTCTTCCAACATGGACAAATATATTCCTAGTGGCCCTGCAGAAGAAGCGAATGCCGATTGTGAGAAGTGTGCATTAAAGTTAGCTCGGATAAAAGCTTCGAAAATAAATCCAGCCAGTCTATCCCGGTCACTCACCCAAAACGATGTCGGCATTCTGTCAGGATTTTCCTTGAAAACACAAAACGAAGAGATGACAACAGCTGGGGTAGTGCTCACTCAAATGCAGGCTGAAAAGAAAATGGATTGGCAAAATTCTCTGGCCGAGATGGTGCAAGCCAGGATGTTAAGTCAAAAGACTGGTCCATCGGTGAGTCTTCCAGTATGTTAAAAGAATGTAGTGGACCGTGTACTGAATACTGATGTCATTTTATAGTACTACAGAGCTCTTATCAGAAAGTGGCAGACTTCGTATTCATACTTGGAAAACCTCGAAATCTTGCAAGCCCTTTTCTGCGAGTCTGACCATCAACATAAAATGAACTGTAAGGTGAACGAAGCGACTGCAAGTCTCAGAAATGAATTATCGACACAGAAAATAGAAACGATAAACTGCCAGGAAAAGTTGATAGCGTCTCATAGCAAGGAAATAAGTGGCATGAAAGAACAAGCAAAAATAAACCGCACGGAAGAAAAAATTAAGCAAGACAAGCTTATAGACTCCCACCAGAAAGCTATTGACTCCTTAATGCGAGTTATAAAGCTTAAATCACGAAACTCGAGACCGATATCGAAGCTCTGAATGAGAATTGCGAAAATCGAATCATGGAACTCGAAAAAGAACATCTTCCGTATCGAGATCTCGCTGAACATATTCTCGCTCGCGAGTTTGAATGGTGCAAGCCCCCCCAGAGCACGCAATGAGGAAATCATTTATCAGGGAAATCTTGCTGCACATGGTGGAAAGTTTTTTTTTTTTGGTCTCTATTTTTGCATCAGCCACATAGGAATGTTGACTGATAATTCTGTATCCATAGCTGCCGCGCTGTGTTGAGACGGACAGAGTTAATAAATCCAAGCAATGAACACAATGAATGGTTTACACATTGCTACGGTGTTAGCATTGAAACTTTTGCCAAGTACAAAATTTCTGCAAAAATGCAAAAGCTTCTTAACATGCGATACGAAATGCAGAAATTCAAGACTGTACAGCTTTTCGATACAGCTTTTGAGAGGTGTTTTCAAAATATTATCAGCGATTTAGCGAAATATTGGCAATCACCGACGTCATCTCAAGGAAATATCGATGAAGAAGAGAATTTCGACCTCAATTTGGATTCTATGTTTTCTTCAATGCGTTCGGAATACAATGAAGCTGCAGAATGCGAGAAGAGGCGCCGAAAATCGGATTGGTGATTCAGAAGTTCATTATCTTCACACACATAATGCTAATTACCAGTAGGAAACTCGGACATAACGGTCAAAACATGGGGGATTCGAATATAGACCGATCAATTTATTAGGACGAAAGAACCAAGCATAATTACAAATAGAGTAAAGATCACCGTCTTCATTGAAAACTCTCGTCAAAGTGTATTCTATAAAAATAGCTGGTGTATTCTACTCGCTAGAGAGGTTTTGTAGGTGAAGAAGTTCCATATTAAACTGTAGAAGGAGCTTTTGCGCACTCTCAAGCTCTCGAACATTCGATCTGACATATTGAGACTTCATCTTCCTTGAATTAGAAGCATAGATTTCTCAAAATTCGCGAAGAAACGCGGAAATATTAGAAGAGAAGTGCGGACATGAAGAAAGTTTGAATGGTCAAATACACCCCTCAAAGCGAGCGATATACCACGGAGACGAACGAATTGACTAATTGACGGAAGCCTAAGGTAGATGAAATATTGCGATATTTCTGCAGCAAGTATGATAGATGGCAAATCAAAATTTCTAATTGTACAATCACGATTTCGACACTCGTTGTATATATAGACAAGAGCAGACTGACCACTCAGTCGTCGGATTCGGTGGATAGCATGCTTCAGGTTTGAAATTTGGATACAGACAGGAAAACCCAGACATTCATCAGGTTCAAAAAATAACCTTTACTATCGATATTGACAATTCTCAACAAATGACAAAGACAGAGCTTAGGTTAAGAGGGTTTTAAAAGCATCAAGGAAGCTTCAGAAACAACGAAATTGCAAGATATGATAGCCACTAATGTATTCATAGATTGCGGAATTTTCTTGAGGAATGAATTGTATGATGAGGTCTGATAGAGTTGAATGAGAGATCAATTTAGATTCGAGTTTATATTTCAAACTCCGAGGAAGGAGTGACCAATGTATAACATCTTAGTCATTCATACCCATCTACCTTGTTGAAAATAATACTCCTATTTTCCTATGAAGCAATCCATTTGAGCATTACTTATTAGCTTCTCCTGTTGCTGAAAATCTTTAATCTGTCTTTGATTGTATTCATATTACCTTCTTTTATCGACAGACCTGTGTCTTTCAAGACAACTGTGTGTCTATCTCCAAACTCCTTGACTTCAATATTGCAAGTATCGTGGAAGATATACATAGCAAGACTATAACATCCATTATGAAAGCAACGTTATGGCAACTTGATTGCATGCGCATCTGATACTCTTCGAAGTCATCAGAATGTTTCTGGATAGCTTCTACATTGGAAACTATATCGTCCAATATTGTTGTCCGGACTATAATCTCAAGTTGACTTACAGATAAACCAGCTCAGCCAGAGATAATTTGATCAATTCACTCAAATTCACTTTTGGCCCAATCACCTTAATAGACTTTTTACCCTTCTCGCATCTATTGATTCACCTTTTTTGGAGGCGCGTCCCATTCAATACGTGAGTTCTTCCATCTTCATAATACCTGAGTCGCGTCACGTCTGCCATTGCGGCGCATCAAAGTCTCTAATATGTATCTTCAGTAAATTTGATCCAAGCAACCACTCTAACAGCCAACGACACGTCCACTTCCATCTGTCCTCAGTATGAATCCTCCTGGCCAGTTACCCATTGGGCCTTGTATAGGTTGCAGCACAGTCACAGATCGACTTGTCGCATCAGATAGAATCTTCCACAACATCCACAACCAAAAATTGCGCGACAAAGAGCAGAAGTTGCGCGAAACAGAAAGGAAAGTCCGCGAGTTAGAAGCCCAAGTCGAAACCCTGACGAAAGAGGCAAACCTCATGAAACCGTTCCTCAAGATTGGTGCCCAGATACGAACTCACAAAGTGTCGACGGAGAAGATGAAGATGGGCTCTGCGATGCTACAGATCAAGATCGCAGGGTCTGGGGAGGAATTACTCAACATTGGCAACGCCATCGCAGACGCGCTCTTATACCAAGATATTGCTGGGAAGTATAAGCGGACGGACGTGGAAGTTTATAAACGCATGTACGCTGGTTTTCATCCCGATTTTGTACTAGAAAGCAAGCATTGCACTCGCTTTCTCGACATACTTAGTTGGCGTCGTACTATGGCTTTCTTTTATGAGCAGCCATATTATGAGAAGGAGAAGTTTCAATACACGGTCTTTGCGCGCCAGAGCCTGAAGATGAAGGACAAGCTAACAAATTGGTCTGGAGAGGAGTTCGAAAGATACTTCAGAACCGATGAGGATGGAGAAAGCGCATACCAAGACATGAAAGACGAATACGAGCTAGAATTGGAGAAGTATCGCGATTTTGTTAGGAGGGATGGAAAGAAAGGTCTTGGAGGTTTTGTCGCGAAGCTTTGGTCAAAATGAGGAGGTAATCTGGGGAAGTTGATGTGGTCTGGGGGACATGGATAGGGAGCTAGGAAAAGAAGCCATTTGAGACGAGAATTGTATCAAATCATTGGGTAATGAGTAGCATCGCCTTGGAGCTTGATAGAAGGTTTTTGTATGTTCTCGAACGGAAATGAAAGTTTTGTCGCCTTCTTGTCATGTATTATGTCAACTGACTGACAAACAAGAATATGTTGACTCTAGATATGAGATTGTGGTGGCCACATCTCTGGGCAATATTGACCTCATCGCTTGGTCAGAGGCTAGAAGTCAATTCAATATCTACCACTACTCTTAACCAATCACTTGGCCTTCTCGAATGTCATTCTTCTTAGTGTATTCTAGCTCATGAGACAACAGATTGAGCTGTTGGTTTGTAAACTCTAACTTTATTTTCAAGAACAAAGCGTCAATGCGTACCGTGTTTTTGATATCTGTCGTAAGGTAATTGTTCGAGATCACTTTCTATCGCTCAATTGACGCATGCCAATTCTCTCCTAACAAGCCTAATGATATTTGGGGAAGCAACGAATCCATAATTTCGCCGAAAATTTTAAACCATCTCCAGCCAAGCAAGTAAGTAAAGCTCTTGGCCCTGGCGAGTCCGGGCCAAGATATTCTTCGCCAGAGAGCCTCATGCGTGGCACCGGTATCGCCGTGGGGAACATGAAGACCAATCAAATGGCACGATTCGATAGAAGCCAACCCGATGCGCAGATCCTAGATCTACTCAAACTTTCTGAAATTCGTTCATTTGGAATCTAAATGCCATGTTTATGTTGATGATGAAAAGAAAAGTGGGAACATACTTTGCGCCAAGCGTCTAAAGTAACGCGGGGCACCACGGGGTGCGGGGGAAATTCGCTGAAATTGCAAGACTTGGCCAATAGCACAGCCTCAAATATGGATCTAATTTTTCTCCTCCAAGGATGCTCGAGGAATTTGTGGTAGTTACTCCAGACATGGGGGTGTATTGACGCGAATCCCTTGGTGTTTGCGGTGCGGCGAGTCCCTCGAGACTCTAGAGACATCTATTGCCCACTTTCAGGTTAGTGACCCAATCATAACAATGGGTATCGGGAAATACCCCTTTCATGTGTTCATTTTGCGTTAAGGATGGGAAATGTCTTGGATTTGTAACTGAAAGTGGTGTAGTCAGCTATAATAGTACACGCCATTAATGTAAGGATAGTTCCTGGAAACTCTTGATCAGCTAGTGCAGGCAAGAAGTGTGGGAGTACGTGACTAGAAGGGCCAAGGAGCATTTCACCGAAAATTTCAATGTTGGGGATATTGTGGGCATTGGGGAAATCTCCAAGTGGTGATAAATAGGAAAGCGAATATCATCTTTTTCGGAAGACCAGACAGTTCGACAAGTCTCATCTGACTGATACTTCTTGCTCTCTTCTCTTTCATTATTCCATCTTTCTTTCCACATCCAGATCCAAATCCAATCACTTTTATTAATTCCCCAACACCTCCCTCAAATCAATTACCGACGTCATCATGTTTGGAAAGAAGACGGAACCCGAAGTTCAAGACGTCTTGGAACAGCGCCGTCCTTCCAATGCCGAAGTAATGGACAACCGATCGGTTGGTAATACCGGCTTGACTGGCGCTGCAGCCTTGACTGTCAGACAATCTATCTACCCCATCACGCTTGTCACAATCCTATTCTTTCTCTGGGGTTTCGCCTACGGACTCCTCGATGTCTTGAACGCAAAGTTCCAGACCGCACTCAACATTACTGCTGCCAAGGCCGGAGGTTTGCAAGGAGCATACTTTGGTGCTTACTTCATCGGTCCCCTAACATATTCCGGATGGATTGTACGAAGATTCGGATACAGATGGACATTCATCGTCGGTCTCTGCATCTACGGTGTAGGAGCATTGATGTTCTGGCCCTCCGCAGTCTACAGATCCTTCCCCGGGTTCTGTGGAAGTTTGTTCATTGTCGGTTCTGGACTCAGTACTCTTGAAACCTCTGCAAATCCATTCATCGCTACCTGTGGTCCTCCTCGTCTTTCAGAGTTCCGTCTTGAACTCTCTCAAGCGTTTCAGGCTGTCGGTTCAGTTGTCGCCCCCCTTTTGGCTTCCAGAGTCTTCTTCAAAGAGGGCGAAGGAGAAGATTTATCAAAAGTTCAATGGACCTATCTCGGAATCGCCGCTTTCGTCTTCCTCCTCGCTGTTGTATTCTTCTTCAGCAAACTTCCAGAAATCACAGATGCAGATATGGCACTCCAAGGCGAACAATCCGCGGGTCTTACAGGATTCGAAGAGAAACCCATGCGCAGACAATACAAGCTCTTCTTCGGTGTTGCAGCTCAATTCTGTTATGTCGGTGCTCAAGTAGGTGTTGCAGCCAACTTTATCAAGTATGCTGAGGAGAGTGCTTCGCTTTCTTCCGCAGTTGCTACCGATAGATTTGCTATTGCTCAAGGTCTTTTTGCAATTGGTAGATTCGCCGCCGCTGGCATGATGATGTTTGTGAAACCTCGTTATGTACTCATGATATTCATGACTGCCATTATGCTTTTTATCTCGATTGCTATCGGTGTTAAGGGCGAGGCTGGTGTTGCTATGTTATCTATTGTTCTGTAAGTTTCCTCGTTTGCTCCCATCATAATATCAACCGCTAATCTAAACAGTTTCTTCGAATCCTGCATCTTCCCCACAATTTTCACCCTCGCAATTCGTGGTCTTGGTCGTCACACTAAGAGAGGTTCTTCATGGATTGTGGCCGCCGTATCAGGTGGTGCTCTCTTCCCCGCTCTCACTGGTCTTCTTGCCGATAAGAAAGGCTATCATATTGCCATGACCGTTCCATTGATCGGTTTCTTCGTCGCTTTCGCATTCCCAATTTACCTCAACACTGTATGCGCAAAGGAACTTGATGGATTCAGTGCCACCAAGATCGGATATGAAGGAGCAGATTTGTCAGCTGAGAAGAGAGAGGACAGTATGGTTTGGGAAGAGAAGGGCACAACCGGTGCCGACGCTCATCATTTGGAAGTTGAGGATTCTGAGAGCAGGAGGACATAATACATTGTAAATGGAATGATAAATGAATAATGGAATTTTGGAAGCATCACTGGATGGTACTAGGAATAAAGGATAGAAAGTTTAAAACGGCTTGAGTATTATTAGTCACAATTAGAGAACTTTAGTTTTGTACACTAGTTCAGATTTTAGTGAAAACTCGGGCAGTAATATATTAGAGATTCAAGATTAAAAACGGACCTCTATCCTATGAATGTGATCAAACTCTTATTTATTAGGTAAAGACTGGCTACCTTCACATAAACGAGTACGCAAAAGATATCGAAAAAACATCATTAAGCCACCCAGCACAGGAACCGACAGCCTGAATAGGTATCCAAACAATTAATACTAAGGTATATATCATCTAAAATAGTTGTACCCGAATTTGCATGTAGCAAGCTAGATCCTAGAAGCATAAAACAAGAGCATCCTGTTTCTTCTCTCTCAGATTAATACCACCACTCAATCTTCTCCCCAAGCCACCCATGTAAGTACCTGGCTATCACCCTTCTGCTTCACTTTTTCAAAAATCCACCTTCCTCTGGAGTGCACTATGCAGACATCCGAGACTGCTAATTACAGAACTCTATTTATCCAAGCGAATACGCTACACCTATACCATACTGCCATTGTCAACATTCATTTTTACCAGCTGCTCTGTCCAACGGCAATCGCTACTATGAGCAAAATGTAAGTCACAATAACTCTCGATAACCAGGGTACAATTCTATTGTTACCCCTTCGCTTATGTTTTTAAGTTCGTTCAGACACTAAACGCAAGAAACCCAAACAAAACAAAACTCCCTATCAATCTCCAGAACCTATCAAACAACTAAACCTCCCAAAATACGCAGAAGAAAATTTGATTTACATCCTTATGCTCACAATCATGAAAGAATTCATCATAGCACTCGACCCAGACGACAAAACCACCTTGCTTCATCTCAAAACCCTCTGCATTACTACTCACATAAGAGATGAGACTGTGCAACATAGATGGAGTGGAATTTGGGAATTGCTGGCTATTGATTGGAATATTGATACGGCTGGACGCAGATATCATCAAGTTTGTCTTTGTTGTTTGACGCAATGATGTTGGACTACAATCCATACCTATGTCAAGATAAGCCAAACTCTTGGCATCAAACTTTGGCATCAAAATCCAATCCCGGTCTCCATAGTTTGCAAGTAAGATTAACACAAACAAAAAACTTAATGTGATACAAATACTATTCTATTTCTTCTCTGATTATATCATAAGAAGTATCGGACGGAAATTCTATCTATTTCTCATACATGCATTCGCAATCGCTGACTGCCAAAATTCCAACTCCTCTTGTACACCAAAGAACGCCATCCTTGCCTTATCCTGCCTTTTGAATAAATTGTTGTTCACCGTAATGAGACTGGACTTAGCTTCCGCTTGGCCCACCATGAGGACCTTTACCACCATCAAGAAGTAACTTTGGCTTGATAAATCCTTCATCTAACTGTTTGAACCATGCCGCATGATCCTCGGCCGTTCCATGCAACAATTGACTGATTGCGCCTGATGCAGTAATATGCGGTGCTTCAAGACGACTTGTACTGCCTGAAGTTGGGTAAGGTGATCCCATATCACCGCTATCCTGAGGTGGCGATGGTCTTCTCTTCGGTGGTCGATTGGCCGGTGGTGGAAGATCAGATGAATCGCTATCAAAGCCTTCATCGCTCGTGCTACCGGTCCTACCAAGAAGATCCTGTTCACTTTCGTTCTCCTTCCTCCCATTTGCATTAGAACCCTTCCGATTCATGCTTGCTGGTCTAGCATTTGGACTAGCATTGCCACTTGCATAGCTTCCACGCTCTGCTTTTCTACGATTTCCTGGCCTAGCAAGACCATCAAGTTGCATTGCCCCATTGCTTCGTCGTGGATCGTTCCCAATTCCTGATCCGGAATGCTTGTAATAATTTCCGCCTGAAATAGCTTCAATGTCGAATTCATCATCACTATCGATTTCCTCGACCACTCCAGTACGAATGCCAAGAATTTCTAACATGCGAGCTGTTGTACCACCGAAAATAATGACAGTAAGCACTACAACCACAAGTACAGTTGCCTTTAATGCCCATGAATTCTCGCCAGTCATTCCGGCTGCCAAGGCGACACCTACAGCCCCGCGCAATCCAGCCCAAAACAGCATTGCTTGATAATTGTAAGGTAGTTCATCTGCGACTTCCTGCCCTCTTTTCTTTGCACGGTATCTGAGGAACCAATTAATGAGTCTTGAGAGAGGAAATACTGCGGCATATCGGGCTACACAAATGCCAATGACGGTAACTATAATGAAGAGAGGTTTAAATTGTAAGTTCTTCTCAGTGAACAAAGATAAACCGAGGTAGATGAAGATAAAATTCTCCGATAATTGCGCAAGCACTTGGAACAAGTATTTAGTCGTAAGTTGGGTGCGGCGAGACATGTTATAATATGCATAATGCTTCAGGGTGATTCCACAAAATAAAAGTGTGACGATTCCTACTTCATATCAGCGTGGAACTTTGGATAAGGGAGTTTCTGGAATACAAACCAGACATATGAAGACCGTTAGAGAAGAAGTAGCTGGCATAGGCAATCAACACAATCAGACAGCTTTCAATCTTTGGAAATCTCCTGACGTATGTGTACTTCAATCCCAAAGCGGTAGCAATTCCTATGATGATTCCAATAATCAAGCTTCCGAAGAACACCGCCAAGAAAATGCCGATACCTTCGAACAAACTGAGGAGACCCAAAGTTCCTGCATTACCACCTTCTTTGTATCTTTGCGCTGTCTCAAACAAGACAATTGCGATAGCATCGTTCAAGATCGATTCTCCGAAAATTACTGTATAAAGTTTCGGGTCGACTTTATAGGTGTTGAAAATCGCTAGAATGGTAACAGGATCGGTGGCAGAAAGTGTTGCTCCAACAGATATAGCATCAACGAATGTCATACTGACCCCATCGAGGGGAATTCTCGTGTACAACCATAGTACCAATCCTAGCACAATTGCCGATATAAAAGTCCCGGCAAACGCAAATGTAAGAATAGTACCAATGTTGCGAAAGAAGTTCGCTTGGTGTAATTCGTATCCGGAAGCCAGAATAATCGGCGGCAGGAGAAGATTGAAGAAGATCTGATCGTCGAAGCTTACGAGACTTTGTATAGAATTTCCCGCGCTGACTCGAAGTATCAAGCCAATGGTCATACCTAATTGGTTAATATATACCCTATGAACCGACCGATCAATATAACTTACCAGCAAAGATCGAAATGGAAGTTTCATGAACAGCTTCAACTTTCTTGATTTGAAGCAAGTAACTTGTGAAGAGGGCTACAATGAGTAGCATTATCAAGATGAAGAGAGCCCATGATGAGAATATTTCCTTCTGTGATGAATCGGGTGCTATGGAAATGGGATCAGTTGTCATTTGGGGATTTCCTTCAGATGTTGGAAACACTATAGCATACCGTCGGGATCTTCTTCCTCGGATTGTCTTTCTATCAAACCAAACTCATTAGCTGACGCACAAACAAACCTGATTGACAGAATCGCAAACTTACTCAGAAGCTCAAAGACGGAGCCGGCGATCGCCGCAGACATGATGGAGTAGTATCTAGATACCTAGCTATTGCGATATCGCGAACTTTATCGAAGTAATGCGGAAGAAATGCGAAAGACTGTACAGTCGCTCAGAGACGAGCAGCGAATAGTAAGAGAACGACGCATGTATATCTATTAGTTTGAGAGTGGAGAGGGGTGTTCTAGATGTACGAAGTAATTCTGAAGTTTGTGGGATTCGTGGTGGTGGTAGTTGGTGGAGTAGGGAAAGGTAGGTAGGTACAAGGTAGTAAGTAGGTGGATTATCAACGATTCGGTTCCGTATCACTTGGATCAAGCTACCTTCTACTAGGTACAGGAGACTATTATGATTAGTGCGCAGTATCTCTCTGGCCAGGTTGTCATTTTTGTTATCACTTTACAATTACGACAAAGCATCCAAATTTGCGAATGGTGCAGAATAAAATATTTTGTTATTTGTTTAACAAGTGTATCATTCACAAAGGAAGACACAATTCTGTATTCTTTCTCTATTAAAATGCCAGGTGTCTGATGTTTGCTCCTATTCAATGTTCACATTGTACCGTCTTCGAACTCCGGATCCCCTCATACCGGACAAATCTACTTTGTAGTATTTTTCTCTCACACTCATTCTCACACTCACTCATAGATAGTGGGGGCGGTTACATATGAAATTGATATAAAATTGTCATGTCGCGTTTGTTTCTCATTGCGTATGCCATGAGCTATGGCCCATCGTCTGTCTACCTGATACTTCGTATGATTTGTCCATCTCCGCGACTCCACTGGCATTTCCTCTGCACATCGAACATATCACGTCTGAGAGGCTCCCAATTCTATGAGAGTTTCTTTTCTTCTTTTGATTGGTTGATTACATACATCACAGCCTTACTTACTTCGAGTGGTGAGGCTGAGATATCTGATCGAATTACATAATCATGTCACTTGCAGCACCGGTGCAGCATCTCACCTAATCATCAACCTTCACGTCACCTCACATCAGTTGACAAGGGACCTTAAATCATTACATACCCTCCTACTGTTCATCTTTGAATCTCGCAGCCTCGTTTTAGAAAATACGATTCGTTCAACTCATCTCCGCAATCTCCAATTATCTTAACATGTCGAGTTGTGTTACGTCGTATTGACCACGCACATGTACAGATCTCGAATTTTCCGATGCACCTCATACCCATTTGATTTTGCGCACTGATCCACCAGACCATCCCAGCAGACGAAGCTGATCCGCGTGCACAGCAGCCCACTCCAGCCTCGTGATGCCCAGAACCCATAGGGACCAACTCATGTCTGAGACTCCTTGTTGTCATTGCGCCTTGCATCTCCATTGACAACCTTGTTGATTCATACTATAACAGACCGCAAACTCCGAGCAAAATCCAAAAGCAAACGACAATTTCAGTGATTCCACGGACTTGCGGTCAACTCAAAGAGAGATTTTGAAAGTTGTTGAACGGAATCCTCGACTTGGGTCTCGTACTCTGTTCCTACAACAAAGAATATGGCCGAAAGTGACACACGCAATGTTCGAGGGGAGGGGGATGATGAAATGCAGAGTGCCGACTCGAAAAGGGATCAAGATACCCGGATAGAGGACCACAAACCTGCAAACGAACAGTCACCGCTTTTGTCCGCATCCGAATCGGAAGAAGAGGAAGAAGGTCTCATTAACGGCAGCAACATATTAAATCATGACAATGATACTTTCTCGGAAACAAAGGGGATATGGTACATGATACTTTTGACCCTTAGTATAGGCGGTTTACAAGTGGCTTGGGGAGTGGAGTTATCCAATGGAACTCCATATCTTTTATCACTCGGTCTGAGCAAGTCATTAATGGCTTTGGTATGGATCGCAGGACCGATGTCAGGGGCTTTGGTTCAACCATATATTGGAATACTAAGTGATAGATGTCGATCACCATGGGGTAAAAGACGACCCTTTATGGCCATAGGTACTGTTGCTACAGTCCTGTCTTTAGTTTTCTTAGCTTGGGTAAGAGAGATAGTTGGTGGATTTCTAGGATTATTCGGCGCAGATAAAGAATCTCAAGGCGTCAAAGTTTCAATCATCGTTGTCGCTGTTCTTTTAGTTTATATTTTAGATTTTGCTATAGCTACAGGTTTGTGCCAATATACTAGTACTCGAAAACTTACTGACATTTTTTAGTGCAAGCTGCCATCAGAGCTTATATTCTTGATTGCGCCCCTAGTCACCAACAAGGTATTTGTTACTAGAAACACTCGTGTGATGTTTCCTGAAAAGAAACTAACTCCTATCTTTAGAAACTGCGAACTCATTCGCTAGCCGCGTCATAGGTATTGGCAACATTGTTGCTTACCTCGCCGGGTATATTGATCTACCAAAGTATCTATGGTTTTTTGGAAATACCCAATTCAAGATACTTTCTTTAATGGCTTGCGTGGCTCTTTCTACCACTGTCACCATAAGCAGTGTTACCATCAAAGAACGTGATCCAAGTAACGAGCCAATTCCACCTGAAACAAAATCAGGACTTATCCCATTCTTCAAACAAATTTTTACCTCCATCAGGCGTTTACCTCCTTTGACTCGCCAAGTTTGTGAAGTGGAGTTCTTCGCTTGGATTGGCTTCTTCCCTCAACTTTTTTATTCGAGCTCCTATGTCGGTGACATTTATGTTCAGCCATATCTAATAGAGAATCCCGACATGACTCCCGCAGAAATCGATAAACTCTACGAGCAAGCTACTCGTGTTGGGACTTTCGCTCTTTTGATGTACGCTATTACATCGTTGACTGTTAATGTCGTCTTACCATTCTTCATTACCCCGTCCTACGATGCACCGTCATCAGCCGCATCAACATACTCTCATAAGAGTTACACAACACGTTTCTCACGATTTATGGACAATCTCGCCATCCCTGGCCTGACCCTTCGTCGTGCATGGCTCATAAGCCATCTTCTTTTTGCAGCATGCATGTTTTCAACTCTCATTGTACGATCTATTACAGCAGCCACTATTTTAATAGCATTAGTGGGTGTATCGTGGGCTATGACGTTATGGGCACCGTTTGCTATCATCAGCGCTGAAGTTAGTAAACGTGATGCTGTACGCAGAGCACGCCAGCAATCGATAGTTGGCGAGGATGATTTGGATGAGGATCAAGCTGGTAAGTTGCTCTTACATTTTCATCTCGTACATGTTTCTTCTTTGTTGTCAATTGCTAACAATCAACTTAGGCATCATCCTCGGTATTCACAACATGTCCGTTGCAGCCCCTCAAATTCTCGCTACACTTGGCAGCAGTATTATTTTTAAATTCATGCAAAAGCCCCGTGGGACCCCAGGAGACAGAAGTTTTGCGGTGGTTATGGCTGCGGGTGGCATCAGTACTTTATTTGCTGCATATCTTACTAGTAGGATCAAAGATGAGATTGAAATTCCCGGGGACGACAATAGAAATAGGGAAAGAGGAGAAAGTAGGAGAAGTACGGAGACTCCGCTGATCTTGAGCAGTGGATAAAGAAGGATAATGAGAAATTTTGGGTGGGTGCGAGAGAGATTTTGTGTGTCAGATTCAAAAAATGGCTTACTAGCGGGTTCTGGGAGTCGAAATGTTCTACTGGTTAGAAATAATACGAATCCGGGGGACGAAAGATTTGGTATTTGAGGCCATGCTATGAAATGGAAACGATTAAAATGAGACGATGGGTGTGGGTTGTTATTTTTTGTGTATTCCATATACCAAGCATTTGAGATGTATGTACTTTATACCTACTGTGTTTTGTTGCGTTGTATTTCATTGTATTTGAGCATCTAGCAATCAAATTGCAGCACTTTTAATCCTGCGCGTTTTGGAGATGTGCTGTGCGGGAAACCAACTTTATTGGATATTTGCAGGTATGTCTGTATCTATCTCCGAAGAGAAAAGCACTTGTAGCTAGCTTTCCTGGAAGCAAAGTAATTTTTACATCTACGCTCTTGTCATGACGAAATACGAACTTGAGATATTGAGCCGTTATAACATCTGAAAAGAATCTGCGTATATATATACAATACAATAGATCAGTCATCCAATCCAACCAAATACCAAAATGCGAATACTGTCGCCTAACAAATACGGCCTTCGAAATATACAGCAGATTCACTCTCGTGTCCGTACCTGAGCGTGAATATCTGACCCTAGTATTAATCACCGTATCCAAATCTTCCCAGATACAGTATGTTTTTGCTTAAAAGGATCTCTTGGGTCTGCTCTTCTTCTTCATAAAAAAACATCAATCAATACTTTGACATTGGATTTCACACGAAAAGCGTCAACTATCAAGTTACTACATCATCTCAATATTTACTATTTCCAACGAAATTAATATACATCTATTCATAGCTTAAAATGCCATCACCAAGTCGTCACCCGGAGGGTCTCGATTCTCAAGATTCTGTCGACCTTCCATCTACACTCATACTCCAACCTTCTACCTCCTTCGACGAGGAAGAACAAGACGCAGTTCCAGAGTCTGCGGGCTTGGCTAGCATGGATGCGACGATGGATAGAAATCCAGTTGATGGAAGCTCAGATCATGAGAGCGATGTTGAGCAAAGAGGACGCACGCGAACACCAAGAACTGTAGTTTCGTCATCCGCTTCAACTATCACGAACATTCTACAAACTGGATCATATACACTAGATTCAACATCAGCACCCACACAATCTCTCGAAGCACTCCATCTCAATCCTGATCTAGAGCCGAACCTAACTCTAGCTCACATCACATCTCTTCCTCAACGTACTATTATCGATTATATATCCGCATACCGTTCTGCGCGTCAACGCTCATTCGAAGAGTACGTTCACCCATCACTTGATCCATCCGGAACAGTTGCGCCAGGACCTTGGAACCATACTTTGAACAACGCAGACGAAGACTCCGATTCGAGTTCTTCGTCCATAGCCGCAACATCGTCGATGCCAGAGCTAGTACCAGGTCCTGAACGAAGACGTTATCACTATCAAGACTCCGAAGGCCAATCCACAAGTCCCCGTTGGCGATATACAGGTTCAGGATCGCCTTCGCCATCACCATACGGAAGTCGGGTACGCGGCGATGATCAGCATATTACTCTGACGGGAGGTCGGAATAATATGGCTAGAGAATGGGTAGAGCAGGAAACGTCGCTTCGATCGCTCAGAGTTTCCCCATTATCTACCACCGAGCTTGAGAATGAAGCCTCGACAGGTGTAGATTCAGAAAGCGATCTCCAGGCTCAAATTCAAATTCAAATTCAAAGTGCGCGACTTCGTGAAGCTAGTCCCGACTCGCGTGCAGGAATACGCGATATTTTGACGCGTTTGGTGATTCAAAGCCTTGCAAATCAAGTGCAGGAGCCAGTAAGGGATGTCGATACAGGCGCTTCTATTGCACCTGCCAATGCCTCGACATCTCAGACCGTTGGTCCTGAACTCAGGGATCCAAGTCCTGGGAATGCAACTTCAAGACCACCGGTGATTGAGTTTAATCCAGACGGTACTATTTCGTTTCCTCAACGTCGGATACCTCTCAATCCTTTGAATAACACAGATTCATCGGTTCAGGAGGGTATCAATGCAGACACTGCATCTAGAAGAGCTCGAAGCGGACTCCCAGCGCTACCCTTAGAGACTCCAGTTCTGGAATCGCATTCTCCACCTAACCTTGAGCCTGCAAATGCATACTACACGGCCAATCCACCAATACTCAATCGATCGGAAATTAATCGTAGCTTATTTCGGATCGGAGTTTTGGTGCGAAATGCCCGTCAAAGATATCTTCATGAGCTTCAAGAACGAAGAGAAATGGTTTCCGCATCTCCAGGAGTAATTGAATCACAGAATGCTCGCCCTTCAGTACAAGTTTTACTCGTTGATCTAGAAGCACAAATCGCTGGAATTCGAGATCAAATTTCGGGCACTACTTTGACGAGACCTGGAGCCCCATTGGGTGATGGGCGCAATACCGAGGTGGAAGACTCTGTGGTAGGGGTCGATTTCGACATGCATTCAAGAATACCACAATCACAACAGAGCAATATCGAAGACTACGAAGACGCTGAACCATCAATGGCAGAACAACTCGCCGCCTACCAACTATCAAGGAATCATCCAAATCCCGAGTCGACCATCGTGAACCATAACATCTCACGCAGCATCTCGCCACGCGATGATAGCGAACTCCCAGATCTTTCTGGAATCCTAGCCGGATACCAAAATGACCTGGCGAATGTCACCCCGCGGATTCAAATTGCCAGACGCAGAGCCGAGCTACGACCTGGCGAGGCAAGATTCCGGGCTTACCTTTCCACAGAGAATAGAGATATATCGCCATACGAACTAGAGAATCCCAATACTCTTACGCGCGCACCGCACTTACGACCTAGTACCAGCTATGAGAATCTGCGCTTGGAGCGACAACTCGCTGCGCTTTCTCCTGTGGCCGCGCGGGATTCGATTCCCGCTTATCGACGCAATGTTTTGTCCCGGGCGCAGCGAGAACGGGATGCTGCGAATGATCAGCGGATAGAGATGCTTCAGAAGCCTGCTATCTCTGTATTTGAACATCTGGTCAAATGGCAGCTATATCTCGAACATGCAGCTACGAGAATTGGTTCGCGGATTCCAGAAGATTGGGGTTCTCGAGTGGGGAGATACACATTGATCCCCACATCTTCCAGCACAAATTTCATCGAAGATGTGAGTGGGATCCCCCGATCCGACGAGGTGATTTTGGCTGCTTATTCTGCGAATACATCGTATGGATTCCGGAAGATTTTGAGATTGGTGAGAGAAGATGGGTTGAATGCGAGAGAGGCGTGGCATTATGTATTATTGTGGAAAGATTATCTTTCAGAGTTGCCGATTGATGAGTATCACGAAGCGCTGGGGTTGTGTCCGATGGATGTTTTTATACATGTGGTCATCCAGGGATTGAATCGGGGGTTTGGAGACTGGAAAATGAGTGAGCAGTGTAAGCGAGAGTGTATTAAGTATCTTGTTACGAGAACGAGTTATTATCCATTTCCGTCTGCTGAGACGATCGATGCGGCAAGATCTTTTGGTGATGTAACATCACAGACACTTCGAGAATATTTCGGTTCGGAGATCAGTTTGCTCGATGAAGAATGGGATATGCTTGCTGCGTTAAAGAATGAACGGTATTATACAGCACGTATTCTTTATCTAGCCAGAAATGTTGCGAGAGGAATCGCCAAGCTAGATACTATCGATCTCAAGCCACCGTATGACGAGTCCAATAATGCCCAACGCAAGGATATATTCCATAGATTGAAGTTGGAAGAAATAATACTTGCAGGCCAGTGCGGGATACTTAGTACACGGGAGCACGAAGCGCTCTCGACGGATGGATCGAGTGTTGAACGTGTGTTGGTGGAATACATGTTGAAATGGGAGTTGGTGCCCGAGGAGCGAGATCGGATGTTTCAAGCGTTCGATGGAGGAGCTTCGTTGGAGAGTCTTATGAGTTCAAGACAGGGATAGGGGTGGAAACGGGGCTGGGTGTTGATAGGTGATTCGTGTTTTTGGGGGGTAGTGCGAGATATGGATCTCCGGGGCAGGGTAGAATATTTTTATGGGAGTCTGGAGATATTTGATGTTTAGCAGGTTGGAGAGAGTGTTTGAGTGGCGATTTAAAATAGGAATGATGATTGGGATTTGTTGAATCGGAAGCACATATAGATGATCAACAAGGATATAGAATGTTACTACAAGTTTGACACAACCCCGACTTGCTCAGGCACATCTTCTAGATGTGAAGCAACAGTCATTTGTTTGGGTGTAAGTGTAACGATTCAAAATTAAATTTGCTCAAGATATCAATGACCAGATAGAGTGATATTTCAATGCCGTTCCTGACTCTCAAACTTTTTGAAGCATATAGCATAAATCTCTGCGAGTATTGTATGCTGGACTCCCAGCCAAGTCAAACCGATCTTTAATTCATATACATGCTAGATGTAAATAAGTCCCTGAACCCAGCAAAAAACGCCTCGACTCCATATCTCTATGCCATACATATCCCCATACCATTCCCATCCACAAACCCTTCAAATTAAACATGTAAAGTCTTCTTTTCCCTCGCCTCAATCTCCTTCAACAAAGCCACCAGATCCCCTTCATTATTCTCCATTTCCAATCCCCGTCCAAGCCACTCCTTCGCCTCATCCAACCTACCCATCTCCATCAAACACTTTCCCCTCCTCCACCAAGCCTTCGCATTTCCACCCCTCTTAGCCTCCACACTACTCTCCGCATCCAAAGCCCCCTCAACCCAATTCTGCAACGCCATATGCGCCTGCGCTCTGTTCGCATACAATCCTGACACTTCATCTCTAACCAAGCCGCATGGTTCCCAAAGTGGTCTCTTTAAAGCCATTTCCAAGCCTAGAGTATACATTTTTATAGCTTCTCCATGTCTACCTTTTCGAAACTCGCCGTTGCCTGCTTCTCGCAATTTGGTAATTCCGGCGGAACGTTTTGGGTTTACGGGTACAGGTGGAGGAGGAATTGGCGACTCTATCGCAAGGAGAGTGCGACAGAGTGTATTGATTTCTTCTAACTCTTCATTGAGGGCTTTGGAATTGGAGGAGGTGGAGAGGGCTTTCGATTGATAATCGATATGTAATGGTAAAAGGGTAAAAGTCTCAGTTTCCTCCATTTTGTCGATTGTGATGGTCTGGTTGATAGTCAAGATTCTTGAGTTGGGAAGTTGTCGACGGTACTTTGCTTGTCGCAATTATGACGGGATGTATGTGTGTCCTCAAAATAATTACCCAAGTCCAAAAGCTGTCCTTTCCATGAGGTTCCTCAGCCTCGCTTGCTTATCTTATCTGCTTATGTAATATTTGAGATTTCTTTGACGTCGTCTCGAACTAAGTCCTCTTTAAGCTCAGGTGACTGAAGACAACAAGAGGGATGAAAATGGAAGATATCATGTAGAAATAGTAATATCAGAGTCGCAAGTTCAATCGTAGCGTTTCACACAAAGTTCCTGTATTTGAATGCACTCTGGCCACTATATTGAGAAAACCGTTGAAGTTCTGCGCTCAATCTCGGTAAAGCATGTGTGCCAAAAACACACTACGTGAACCTGCCAGATTTTCACATTCAATCTTCTGATGTCAATACAACTATGCATACGATTCAAGGTGTGCCTTCCATCTTCAGAAGCGTAGGATTCTACTTCTTTCACAGGTGCTCTGATATCGACGTGGGCAATCATTTAGAATTCAACATTCACTTACATTTGCGTTAACTTCACAGGATTCATTGTTGGAATTCCATTTTTTGCCAACTTTCCATTCTATCTATGTAAAATGCATAAACACGCTTGGATGCCCTTCATCCATAAGTACATTCCCGCTTTTAGACGATTCCCCAAAAAGAGCCCGTCTACAATTAATATTTCGTTGATAAGATTCGACAAGTTACAATATGTGCACCAGAAAACCCATTGAGAACCGAGTATTCATAGATACAGGCCGAAAATATCAAACAAAACCATTCCCAAATTGGGCGCTGTGAAGGTCAGGTAACATAAGTTCATACATTCCAGATCCAAAGTAATGTATCAGGAAGGTACGCCCTCACCAAGATCTCCATCAAAATTCAAAAACAAAAAACGCAGTAACACCATCAGTAAATTATAAAAACAAATTCTCCGGGGCAACGACAATGCGTTACTATATGCCCAATAAACTCGAGTATTTGCGGGCCACCTCAACGACAAATTGCAGTCGTACATGCTAAGCCAGCTACTACTTTCCTTCTCCATGGCTATGGATTATTCTTGTCAGTCATACAAGGTGCATGAACCTGATGGCCAATTGAGAAAGAGCAGTGTTGTTGTACGTCATTCTGGAGGCAGTACTTTTGATACTCGTCATATTTCGAGTCTAAAGGGCTCCTGTATTTTCTTGTTTGGCTTCGAGATCTCTCTGTGCCTCGAGAGCCAACCAGTCCCGGACAAGATTTCCCATCTTTGCTCTTGCATGACGGTTCCTTTCTTCTTCCTCTTCTTGCCATGCTAACAAATGAGCCCGGCTTCGAGCTTCTTTCAATGCTTCAAGTACTGCTTCCGCTCGAGCCTTGCTTCGTAAAAGTGGAGAGCGTGTTCCAATCTTGATAAGTGTTCGTCGAGCCACCGTAACCCTGTGCGTTGGAGTGGTGTCTGTCGACTCGTGGTCTTCGGTATCCGCGAACTTAACTCGCTTCTTCGAGGAGGTAGCAGCTTCATTAGCCTTTCGCGTTTGCCCTGCATTCTGGGCGACTGAATTCTGTGCGACTGTACTCTGTGCGACTGAACTCTGCGCGACTGAACTCTGTGCGACTGCATTGTTTCCGGGACCCTGTTCTCTTGCCTTCTGCGACTTGAATATCATTCTTCCCCTACTTGAATAAGTAACGTTTGGATCGGCGGCGATGGGCAGAGGAGATGCCTCGATTGTAGAGGAAGCAAAGTTCGAGGAAGAAGAGGTGACCTTCGAAGAAGGTCCATTCGATACAGCTTGTGTAGAAGTGGAAAGTACAGCAAGCTTGGCGGGGGGGAGCTTCAAGATTACTATCTTCGATGGCTTTGTTGATGGCGTTTTTCTTGTTTGGACCGAAGGAGAAGCCCTGGCTGTTGCAACTTCGGCCCACGATCTAAGCTTGGCGAGGGGAAGCAGCTCCAAGGGGTTTTCCAACGATGGTACTTCTACTGGTATTTCGTCTGTATGAGCCACAGTAGAATGAGAAGAATTGTCGTGGGCTGCATATCCATTAGAAATTTTTGAGGCAGCAGACTCGTTCTCGTGAGTCTGGAGCTCCGTTTTCATTAGTATCTCCGTTTCGGGTTTATAAGATCTAGATGGATTACGCTCTTGGACACGCCGATCTTTTGGTACCCCTGTCAAAGAAGGGCGAGAGGTAGTGTTCTTAAGCTGACGCTTGCTTTTGGTTGATTTATTGGTTGATGACATTGTTCTTGTAGGTGTTGAAGAAGAAGCACCGATTGGCGCACCTTCGGAAGAGGTAGGCAAGACAAAGTCCTTGTTCTTGAGCTGAAGCTTGATTTTGGTTGATTTCTTCGTTGGTGACATTGTTCCTGGAGGTGTTGAAGACGAAGCACCGATCGGTTCAGCTGCAAGACGAGAGATTGAAGCTGGAGCTTTACCCTTTGGTTTCGATGTTGCCTTTGGCGACGTCATTTTTGTCGGTATTCTTGTCATGATGGTGGTTGAATTGATAGTAGAATCTGTTTATTTCGAGTGAATATAAATAGCTATGATGCTGATATCTAGAGTTGAGTTTGGATGCGGATTTAGAAAGAAAGAGGTTTGAAGTTACAATTTCTCTTATATATAGGGCTTGAGATTTCTATTTGGGCTTCATATTAAGCTAAATAACTTGGCCGGGTATCTAGCTTCTACCATTTTCGTCGTTAGTCCGCTCAATACGTCTGGTTTCAAGCGCTAGTCACAGTAGACAGTCATTTTTGCAGACGAACTTTTATGTTTTCGTCATTCCACAAGTCCAGAAATGTTTTCTTGCAATCTGTACTTCTGAAAAGACAGCTATATGGGTGGGGGGAAATGAGCAGTACGCCGGGAATAACGAGCTCAAAATTCATGAATCGAGCTTTGGGTGTTCTTTGAGATATCGAGTTAGGAAAGAAGTTATTCCCAGAAAAATTCTCGAGCAATCATTAAAGCATTAAAATCGTCGTGCTTGTTTATTGCATGAATTTCACGTATTTCACCATATTGAAATCTATATAGTACTTTCAAACCCCATAAAATCATTGACTATTGTGTATCTGGGTCATCAAGTTTCATGGTATTAACCCCACGATCGCTTATCTTCCCAAATAAACTTTAATGTAGAAAATGAAAATCTTATGTAATTCCTCGAAGTTTTTGTTTTGCAAGCTAAGATATGTATTTGTGATTGAAGTTATGAAGCGACAACCTCGATGTAGGATGTATTATTCATACAGATTTGATTCATTATATGATAGAGGTCGAAGTTATAGACCACGTACATTTCCGACACCATGGCCTTTTCTGCTGTAATTTACGCGAGTCGGACAAGCTTAAGCGAGAATGCTGTAGGGTGAGCGCGAAACTTCATTTTTGATGAAAATGGATCTGTTAAAATTTGTTTTAATCTCAACCCTGAAAAAATTGAGGAAAGAGAGGTCGAGATATGAAACCGATAAGTGTGTCCTTTGTTTTCAAAGCCGGAATTTCGGATATCTCAAAAGTTCAAACTGTGCGATAAGCCGTGGCTATTGCTGGAATGCTCTGGATGTTTGCACAAGGTATATTGCTAATAATTATTGGTTATTTTAATACGCAGTTGATTTTCACCAAATGTAAACGTTATTGTGTATGGATTAATGATTACATTATGAAGTGTATGATAATGAAGTGCGCACTCATCGCTACGTTGATACTAGTATATACAAAAAAAAACGTTTGCCAAAATGCAGGAAAGAGATCCTTCGTGACCACCACTCTATCGCAGATTACCCCCCTTATCATAAAGACCAACGTCATCTGAGCGCCCAGTCTTTACTTGAGTTCCATCTCTTAACGCAAATCTGATACCACCATCTGGCATATCATACTTGTAAACAATAAATGTGCCCTCTCTGCCGCCAGGGTATTGATTCCAGTATTCCACTATGGTCCAAAATTCTGTTCGAAGGAATTCTGGCAGATTAGGAACTCCACAGTAGATATCAGACGCCCCTCTACACTCTTCTCTGGCAGCTTCAAGATATTCATTCATTTTATCCTCATGAAAAGTCTTGCCAAGTCGAGCTTCGAGTTTCCTTGCAGCAGCGGCGTTCCATTTTCCTCTGCCCTCCTCTTCCTGTTCGTATGCTTTCATCTTTGCATACGTGACTTTGAAACAGGCCTCAGCCTTTTCAATATTCGTAGACCGTGGCTTCTTGAGAACGACAGCGAGTTTCTCGACTGCCTTTGTGATTAAAGTCTTACCCCTTCTACGTTTGTTACCTCTCTTAGAGGATTTCCTTGGCTTTGGAGCTAGGGATTGTGTTACAACAGGCGCCATCTTGGGAATGAGGTTTCCCCGTGCCACTTTGGGTCGTGGTGCTAATTCGATTCGTGCCATTGTTTCGTGTTTTGTCGAGAATGAGTGGTGGACAATGTTGATTCGTGGCTGAGCGTCGTGCTGTAAGAGAACTATATGAGAGAACTATCATGGGAGGAATGTAGTTTGTATGATTGGTAGCTTACCTTCGTATTGAGCTCTTGAGGTTTCGAAATCTATATTAGATTACGTTCTTTCCAGTGAGATGGGATTTTTGAGATGGGATTCTTGAGATGGGATTCTTGAGATGGGATTCTTAAGATGGTGATATTTTAAAGGAAAGGAAGGAACATTCGAATTGGGGCATACATTTAACCATTCAGTTTAACATCCACGTGCTCAATCGAAAGTGAAGCTTGCAGAGTCATGGATGAGGAATTAGTATGCGCTAGTAGGAAGCTATCTGTGTCTAGAGGGAAATCATGAGATCACACATGCTGGCTGCACTATCCTGGAAGGAGCTCTCGAGGGGGACATCGACGTACTTTCCGTTCCAAGTATTGGAAACTGGCATTCAGTTGATTGTGCAAAAACTGCATAATGCCACATTTCGTTATCAGGTTACTGTCACAATTATGATATATATCGTTTTCAAACCGCACAGATTAGTGAAAAGAAGCGTCTATTTGATATCTATCTCTTTGGAAAATTACAAATGTTGGAATTTGACATCTAGTGGCTGTGTAAGAACTGCATATCGTAGTGTTCTATTGTCGAATTAACTGTCACAACGATCATAGACATGATATACAAAGTACACATATTAGTAAAAAAATATCTATTCGATTATCTAGCTTTATGACCGTCAGAATAGATTCAGGGCCAAATAATGAAGAAGCAGATAGATATATCCAATGGTTCTTCCGGTGTCGCTGTGGTATGTTCCCAAGATGCATAACAGAACAATTATTTGTGTCATTCTACCCTTGACCTAGTACAACTTGTTCTGTTCCATCCCCATCCTATCTCCCCTCTCGTCTTCAAACCACGACTGCTGGCTCCCCATGAGTGAATCTCAACCGGTTTGGCTTATATGGCGATGTTCGGGCCAGGACAACACGAGCTGCATCTTTATCGTCATCATCTTCTTCAGCCTTCACCTTTCCAGCAGACATTGTTTGAGTAGAGGCTTCAGCCTTCTTAGATCCCGGGATGAGGATAGTGTGCTTCTTTGGTTCGACAGCGGGGACTGCTTGAGAAGCGGTATCGCCATTCTTAGAGCCTGAGATACTAGACTTGAGATTCTCTGGTTTGACTGCGGCGACAGACTGGGATGGAGGAGTGTTTTTCCTTCTCCCATCACCTGCCAAAGAAGCTTGAATAGAGGCTTCGTTACGGCGTCGAGCTCTTTCATTTCTGGCCCGTGTGGCCTTCATCGCCTTGGTCTGAAGTCGAATCGTTGTCATGGTTGCTTTTATAAGACACTGGTTGAAAGTTACTAGATCTTTGAGCTTCAAATCTGTTAGAATGTTAATATGATGTATCTTACCTTTGATTGTATGTTTGGTACGAACTATTCTTGCTGTCGAGATGATACGAATGATACAAATGATATGAGAATAATAGAAGAGTTTACAAGAGCTGAAAAAGTACGCATAGGAATTCCCATTTGGACTGGCATGGTGATTTAAATTTTGTCTAGCTCAAAAATGTACATCATGTACTACTAAGTGACTATATTTTAGCACCCTTTTTAGTTTGAATTTCGCGAAAACTTAGATTTATCTCTGTGAGCGAAGTTTCCAAATTCAGCCAGATCTGAGCTTCAGTAGAGGGGTTGAGGAGGGCTAGACATCGAAAAATTGCTATTCAGCAGATACGAAATGTGTCGAATGCATTCGCAGACTATCCTCTCGTAAAAGAATTCCCCCTTCATGGATGGATGGTATTCCGCTAAAATTGACGCTTTGATCTTGTGATGTTCATTTAATTATTTGAATGTTGAACAATTGATGTTAAGTAGTAGGTATGTTTATGTAGATATATGAAGTTTCTAATCGCGGTTTGATCACTGCATCGCTCCTTCCAAATCTAGTATCGGAAACTTTTCATTTCATTTATCTCCGTGATTGCTTAACAGACCACGAGAGTTGCAGCGTCTACTACTTTGAAAAGGCATCCAGTGAAGCACATCTTGCCTTCTTCTCCTGATGATAATCGTAAGTTTAACATCAAACTCCATGTCAATCTCACACAGTCATCGGTAGCAGCACATCTAGTATCCATACCCATCATATCGTTCCAAACAGGATGAAACTCGCAGCTATCGACCTCTCTCGCTTTCTCTCTGCTTCTTTCCTTGAATTTTTCTCCAACATCGTTTCTCCAGCCTTCTTGCGCTGTGAAATTTCCATCGAAGATTCATGACCAAGACGATCCACCCCCAGTACGCTCATCTATATCTTCGCCGTCTCTCTAGCAGTTTCACCACTTCCCCGACATCCGTTCACGCTCAGTACACCATTCAAGATTCCTTCCAGTGAATATCTTCAAATTGTGTACAAAGCAAGGTCACACGAGGTGTTATACTGGAAGTTGCGAAAGTCAAAAGAGAGAGGTCTAGGGGAAACCAATATTAACTTACCATCAGGCCTTTTTACTCAATATATCGTCTAATCGATACTTTGTCCATTCTACATGATGTCCTGGAGCCTGGGTAATAACTAGAGGCTACAAAATTTCAAGTTTATGGCAGATGGCGGACGAAGATGGCAAATGTTATCCGGGAGAAAAGCACGGCAAATTTAAGGTATCACATCTGAAGCAGGCACAGAGAGATCTAAAAGCACATCATAACACATGGGAGCAGGAATAGCACTGACTTATTTAATCAACCGATAAAACTGAGCGCGATATCTAGAGGAGTCGTTCGTCTCCAGAGATTTCTTTCATATCCAACCTTTACCAATTTCCAGCATTCTTCGAAAGATTTAATGTCTAATTCGCACAATTCCCGAAACCTTCTACCTAAGCCTCTCCTTCTCCACAACCAAAGACCCTCGGTATCTCATTTCCCATTGAAGACCTCGAACTTCCCTTCAATATCCTCCCGAGTAATCACGAACTTCCCAACCGTGGACTTCACCTGTTCGCCGCCGCAAGAGCTAGCATTCGTCTATGAAAATCCGTGACTCCAACGAACTTCCCTGTACGGTAATGCCATTCCACAACGGCGGCATATTAGGAAGCATAAGATTTTCAGGTTCAGTGACGAGAGCGAAGATCTTCGCTTCAAGTTCTGAGAACGGGAGGTAGATGCTCCCGCCCTTTCAGACGAGAGCAGTTGCAACGAGTCTATCTAGTGATCCGTTAATACTGGCATCTTTGGCGGCTGAAATAGTATAGCATAGTAAGCGCTGTTAATAAAAGAGATAGCTTTGTATTTTTTTCACTCGATTATTCAGAAGGCAAGTACCTCACAGCCCATCTTTGAAGCAAGCTATGAGTGAAACTGATTTAGCATTGTGCTTAGACAAACTGAAAATTTCCAGCTCTTATCTGGTTGGTAAGACGATCGCTTCCGCCAATATCAATCACTCCATCGTGATCAATCGGCTTTGCATCGGAAGGGTCGAGAAAATTGAACACAGTAGACCCAGTGCCCTATCAACACGTTAATGATATACTTGATTTCGAAAAGATGAATCCTACCCTATTCCCAGAGCAGACTCTAAGCCTAGCTTGGTCGAATCCATGACATTCACAGAGTTCTGACCTGTTACAAATTAACCATTAGCGAAGCGTCTCCTTCATCAGAAAGCTCTTGCAGAACTTCAAAAATTGGACCTTCCCTCTCCACAACTCCATACACCGGACTCCCTATTCCAAGTCTTAACGATTTCACATCTTTCTGGCGACAAAAGGCATCAGTTCTACAAGCAGACTGCTTATATGTTCCACAAGTATCTTGGATAAGCCCTCATGCTACATGATCACCTTTCTCGATATCTTCAACAATTAGTCCGGTTTCCATTATCACACCGATACTTCGATGGTTGAGAACCATCTGACGTATCTCTTTGATATCTAAGCTAGGCTTGAATGACTGGGGAAGTTGCATCATTATTTTTAAATAGTAAATCGCATCCGCGGATACCAGATGCAGAGATTGAAATGAGTACTTCATCGCCGCTCTAAGTTGACGAGTCATCTCAAATTATATGATATGGCCGTTTTCAGAGCCTTTGAAGACGGTTGATATGATGTCATCCAGGGCAGTGATTTGCGACCGGAAATATTTTTTCCGCAGAGAATGATGCACACATAAAACTGCGAGTCAAGAAGAGAAAAAAACAGTCCGATTGGTAATCGAAGTGAAATTTAGCCAGTATTAGATATGAATTCTAAAGATGTACTAGACCATATCTCCAAGCCATAAGCTTGTAAATTCTTTCCAGGTCTGCGTATCGATACAGTGTGATCAGGATAGATATCGAAGGTAATCATTATCCGTGTATCATGTAAGATCTAAGATCTTACGTGTAGTTTAATTCATCAGATATCTCAGCTGCGCGGCAGATACTTGAATGTCGGCGGTAATAGCACTATCCAGCCCACAGAGAAATTTTCCAAAAACGAATGAACGCATGCGAGGAACCATCTAAATCCCTTGATTTTCTAGGCTATGAAAAAAGGGTGGGAAATAGCAGTATTCGCATTAATCGTACCACATCGATAGTATAGAGTTCGTCGAATTCTCGTCTTGCTTACCGGCAGAACTATTGTTTTCAACTTCATCATTTTCCTCAACTTCATTACCGATTATTGCAGACGTAATCCGCTTTAGGATACTAGGTATCCGCTGAAGAAGACAATATAAATCGATACACGCAAAGTTGTAGCATCAAAGGCGATTGAGGAAGAAGAAAATATTGAAGTCCTTTCCATTGGAATGAGAAATGGAGGCAAGATACAGATGGTAAGGAATATCAGGTAATGAATTATGTTCACGTAGTTTATAAACATGACTGTTTCAATATTTAGATCTTTGACCTCACCTACAATCTTGGAGTTTCCGTAATCGGAAATAATTTCTTGTCATCACGATCAAACCAACAGAAATACAAGTACAGAATCTAAGCACATTTTTCCATCGGTGTAAGCAGATTTGAGTAGTTATTTAAATCGCTCAAACAAGCCTCAGAAAAACAGATAGCAATGTTATTAATACTGGATAAAACCATGATGGTGACATCGCTGCATGTTCTCGAGCTTTGGAACGTCTAGTGGTATGGTTTTCATTGAATTTGAACTACGCTTTTTCAACATGATGGTCCCGGAACTCTTCTCTTCGGATAAACGACCTCTCACAACATGTACAGGATGTTGTGTACATAATACGAAGCAACCGTCTTGAGAAGCATTTTCTTTCCAATTTTACAATGTCAATATCATCACTTATCATAACTTGACCCGTATAATACAAATTCGAGCTTGCTACCCCCCTGAATGAACGAAAATCTCCAGTGATATCCAACCCCCCTCAGCATTAGATAGAAAAATAAAGAAGAAACTAGAAACTAGAATTTCAATCTAGGTAGGCTATAGCGGTAACACCGTATTTCCTACTGACAGTAAAGCTGTTTGCTCCTGCATCCCATTTCAAGAAGACATCTTTGCCAACCAGCTCCAAGGAGTTGTATCGAATCTATATTTCGCTGTTAGTATTTGATCGGAAGCTCGATATATTTGATGCCCCCAGAATGTGGATTCAACACTCTGACCCTTACGCTACCATCAAAGACCAAACGGTATGAAGTGTGATAGAAAAGGAAACCTACCTTAACAAAGCAGCTACCGACGATCTCTTTGAAGTCCTGTATACTGATTTTCTTCTGCTTTCACTGTTTTTTTGCTGCGAGCTCAGTCGCGGCGTCCATATTAAAAAGAGTATAGAAGACATCTGCAGATGGAACTACGCAGGTATAAGACCAGCGTTTTCCGGAAGTCTTGCAACTTGGTCTGATGAAATGAGAGCCAGTTATTTTCTGCATGCTCGATGTTATAGAAGACAATAGATGATGAGATTTTGTTGCGTGAGAAGGAAGTTTGAAACGCATAGATAGGGATGGGAGTGATATCAAGAAGGGGAAATATCAGGAAGGCTGGGAGATAAAGGGATCCAACACATACGCCCATTTTATTTGTGCTCGAATAGCACTGCGCATAACTTCCTGTAGTTATTCTGCCTGCTGTCTTACATCGAAAGAATCTTGTTTTGCCACAGCAGTATTCCTTCTTGGCTCAGCTGCTACTTTCGCAATTTGCGCCTCGAGCCGTGCGATCTTCGTCGCATTATCTTTGTTCAAAGTCTTAAGCTCGTTATTTTCTTCCGTGTATTCCTTGTTGTTCTTGAGTAGGATATCAATGCGCTCCACATTGTCGGCAATCCTAGCCTTCAATTTATCTTCATCCCCGATGAGTCTTGTTAATGTTGCACTTCGATTGGCGACTCCAGAATACCGACTTTTTCTGTAATCCCTTGCTTCATGTTCCAGCTCCGCAATTACTTCAGCATATTCTCGAGTTTCATGTTCCACGTCGTACAATTCTTCTTCTATTTCTCGATATTTGACTTGAAGCTGTTGATAAGCACCTCTGAGATCCATCAAAAGCTGCACAACTTCCAGATGATTTTTTTTTTTGGAAATCAAGTCATCCTTGCTGAGAGATATATATTCTTTGACAGGGGGCTTCGTTAAACGTTGCTTCTTGGCAGGACCCATGAATGAAGACATGCCCGCGGCAGCAGGACGTTTAAACATCTTGTGATTTATTTGCGTTGTAAAGTGGGAGATTGATTTGTGATGGGAGTAAGGTTTCAGTGGTATCAGGAAATTCAGGTGAAGAGGTTAGTGGGAGGTACCTACTTAATGGAAGTCCTCTCAAGTGCGGGGTACCACAATAGCTTCGAGAGCTAAATAGATAGCTTGAGGAGGCTCGAGGGAGGGAAGAAGCTATGCCGAATAAGCTCAATGCACGGACTGACAGAACATAGGGACACCACAATAACTGAATACAAGAACACCTTTATGAATACCGACTTGAATATTTCTACCATTGTGAAAAAGCACATTCCAGCTTGAGCCAATGAGGACGTAGATTCTAAGATGGAACAGTTGAATCTTGGATATATGGAAGTATTTGAAAGGTGCTCTATTTGCGAGAATAGAAATGGTATAGATTATACACGAATGCATCTAATAAACACTATCTGACTTGGATAGTGTAGTGAAACATCTGAAGCGCACCGAAAAGTAGGAAATTCCGATTGCGAAAACCCCGAATGCAAATGCCTGGCCGTTTCCTTGTGAGAAAATTGCTCCTTGTAGAACTTTTAATTCCCCAACACCTATTCCCTATGCTCGATTACCCATATGAATCATGTAGATGGAGCTACCGGTTTCCCCCCTTCAACTATGATCTGTTCATCAATTCGCTTCTCTGTATCTCCATATTCAAGGCGTTTATAGGTGACTATTTTAGCTTCATTCATATCGATTTCAAAAAGACGGATTCGACGATGATACCCTCCATACCCTCCATAACCTCCAAATCCTGCACCACCACCATAACACATCCAAAGAGCAGGACTTTCATCCTCTTTTCGAGAAAGAGAGCAGTATTCATTCGCATGATCACTGCATGTCTAATTAGCACAACCTAACAAGCAAGGAATTTGATACTTACTGCCCACAGCTAACCATTACGACACCTTGTTCTACGAGTGCATCTCGGAATCCAGAGTTAAAACCAGGAGCAGTGACACCTTCTCTCCATGCGCCCTCTTTGTAAAGGGTATCATCTCTATACTCAGGAAGCGGTATATGAATGAAGGCCAAATCCATGTGAATATGGGAATATCCTTCATGGGCTTTTTTCAAACTCGAAGCAGTTTGTTTGAACCAATCAATCTGGTTCTTTTTCAGCCAATCATACCCCTTAAATGATCTCTCGTCTGGTGAATAAGAATGTGTATCCAACAAGTAGATTGTCAAAGCAGAATGCTTGGAGCCACCCTGGGCAAGGACTTCCACAATGTAGTTTCCTATCCCTTCGAGTTCTTCTGGGCCAGCTTCTGATAACGAGTATGGCAGAGACTCGATCAATGCCATCTGTTGAGCTCGCGGTAAAGATCCCTCGTCATCATGATTACCAAAAATTGTCGCAAATGGGATTTTGCGTTTAATAAACAATTCAGCATATTTGAAAATGGCCTAAACTGTTAGACGATGAATGGTTAAACTTTGTAAGGGCAATCTTACGCTCTGTGCATCCGGTGCCGTCTCTCCATTAATTTGGTCACCACTAAGAATAATCAAATCGGGCTTTTCTTCATCAAGTAACCTTCCAACGAATTCCAATGTTCTAGGATCAGCTTCACATTTACCACCATCTTCAGGCATTGCATCTCTACAATGTCCAGTCCCTGTACTCAGATGTAAATCCGCTGCTTGTAGGATCTTGAATTTCCCATTATCCCTTATACGAGGCGTTGGTTTGGTTGGCATTATGAGCTTGCCTCTTCGTATGCTAAGTCTGGCTTCTTGGACCTCCCCGGAAGAATCCAACAATAATGGCATGCCGGTCATTTCCCATCCATCTCTGGGGTCCACAGCATCTGCTCCAAATAACACATCCACAGAAGTAACTGCCTTATTCGAATCACTCGCGTGGCGCTTGGCAGATCGTTTCAGCCATAATCCAGCAGGTCTTGATTCCCATCTCTCATCGCCCTCGCCTTTCGTTGCAGTCGCTGGATCCAGCCTCCCAACACTAACATCCATAACAACCTTATCTTCCGATGTAAGTTCCTCTTCTTTCTTCCTTTGCACATGCATATAAGCGCTATTCACCCAACCCTGTCCCAAATACAAGTCCTTCTCGATACGATGCCATTTTTCCGAATCCAGCTTGCAGCTCGTGAAAAGATTGATCTTCGAGCATTTCGTGACAGTAATATCTGTGATCACTAGGCCCGGATGATGTGCTGGCATATAATCATGAAGCGCAGAAGGTAGAACCCGATATCGATTATCCAGGAACCACAGGATGATTATGGTAAATAGAGCAAGCGCACCGAGTTGCGTCGCTGTGCGAACCTGTATAGAGTTAGATGAGTAGGAGATATAAAAACTTTAAAAGGTACGCCTACGATTCTTCTCGTCATCTTAACAAGCTGTGGTTCTATTGACCTATGCGCAAACGGCTTCTAGCTCACGCAGTTCGTTAAGCTTGTCTTGATGGAATGATTTAGGTGTCCCATCCGTAAAGTTATTGATAGGTCATTTCAATCACGATGGGTAGGTCTTCCAATTGCAAGACTCACACAAAATTAAACAAAAAAGGGGAAGCGGATGGGAAAAAAATCAAGGGAGACTTTGATGGTTGCATCGTTGGTCTATTCATGGGTAAGTTCTTTGAAGATCTGGGGTATAAGCAACGCTAATCCTAATTAGTCGTTAGTCTCCCGTAACCTTAACCTGACAAACTTCATAAATTTCCTTAACACGAGACGAATGCATGGGCAGCGCGAGCGACTGTTCCACAATAATAGTGAAACGAGATTTGTTGTAGTATTGTCATTTTTTATACGTATATCTTGATACATTGATACAGGAAAGTTACATATTACAAAGTTTGTTAAACGTCCATGTCCATCTTCTTCCAAACTCCAACGAATCCTCCACCCGTTATTCTATCTCCAACTTTAGGTCTACATATCATTTCCCATCCTGACATATCAGTAAGATCGCTATCTTCTCCTGCACTTGCTTGGACAGTAACACTTTCAGATTCAGATATTTCTACATCTTCACTAGCCACCTCATCCACCTCTTTGCTTGAAATCTTAGTGAGCCATTCGTCAACGGCAAAGGCAGTTTTGGATCTGTCCTCTCTCTCCATTTCCTCAGCTTTGGCTTTCTTCTCGGCTTTGATCAGTGCTCGAGGCTTTACTGATCTCACTTCCCATTCTCGTCCTCCTGTACTAAGTTGCGATCCCAGTTCTAAAACCCGATCCAACACGAATGGCAATTTCTTCCCTTTCACAATTTCCAGACACTTCATATGCTGTGTGATACTAGGGCACCATGTGATTAAACGCCCGTCAGGTTTCATGCATTTTCCCACGATTTCCATCTCGTCTTGTATACCGGGTATATCTAAGATGGCGTGATCGAGGAAAACACCTTTAGTCTCTTCCAAACGTTTCGAAAGGTAATCATGAATGCTACCAACATGAAAATCGATGTGGGGGAAATACACTCCATGACGGTAGTTTCTGACAGTTCTTTGTGCATGTCTCGAGTGGCGTTCATCCGCATCTAAGCTGTGAATCACAGCTCGTCGCTGTGAACGCCATTCATTGTATAGATCAGTCAGTTCCTCATTTCTCTTGCCAAACTCGCCTCCCAATCGGTAGATATCGTCATCTGGGTCAACCTTTCCCCTTGTCTTAGGAAGCTTCGGTATTGGCGGAGCCCTTGTGTTTGCTCCATGGATCGCTCGAGCAAGATGCAAAGTTAATGAACCGGCACCAGTACCAGCCTCGAAAATCTCCAGTGTTTCATCATTTTGTTCCACGAAATCCAGATCTTCGTACATTTCTGCATCTGTAAGTTCCGTCGGCTCGCTAGGCAGTCCCTTAATATCTTCCAGCATGTTATCCTTCTGTAGAGTATTTGTAGTTTCCAGATTTTCACTCTTAGGAGACGCTGCAGGCTTCAAATTATCTTCATCTTGCGAAACAACAGGTTCATTAAGTGGCCTATTGGGACAGAACTTCTCACTCTCTATAGCATTCTCATACTGACTAGATGGTACTGCCCTAAAATTGAGATCCAGTAAAGAAACGATTAAGCTTGCATCTGAGGAATAGATCTATCAAAATTAGCCATGGCATCATAAATCTCAAACAAAAGAACCTACAGGTGTCACAATCCTTGGAGCATTATCACAGTATTGACCAAGTGTAGGTTCATATATGCGAAATAATGCTCTTCTACCACCAGCCACTACAGACCTGTATGGTTTTCCAATAACGTCATCTGCCTTGACTTTTCTGTGATCCCTGAATACAAGAGAATCACCTGGTTTTAGAGGCTTCGACAAAGTAGGTACCGCCCTTGGATTCGTCTCCGGCTTCAACAGAACAATGTCATTCGCTTTTCAAAAGAATCGAAAAAATCAGTAAAGTTGTGAAAACTGGAATATGAGATGTTTTTTCCTACCTCTGACTAATTTTTGAGTGAAAGACCGACGACTATATGGTGAGCATATTGTTTTGTAGGGACTTATTCTTTTAGTACTAGAAGATATGGCACGCTGAGTTCTTAACATCGTGACTTTTAAAAGTAATTTGATGTTTGAGTTTAATTATTTTGATATCGATGGCTCCCGCTTTGCACATGCAACCTTCTAATCTACGCTAGCGGCCGCATTGTTTACAAGGGTCTCAGCTACTAGCTACCACTTGAAAGCCGAAGGTGTCTTTCATCTTGCTTCACGTCATCTCAACAACATATCATCAATTGATTCGAATCTACCTTTGAAATTGACACCTCAAGTACTCATTTGAATATGTTTACAGAAATTGAAGGAACTCATAAGATTGGTTCTCAATCCCTCTATACCAAAACCTGGAAAGTCCGTTGACCCCTCCCTTCCTCAGCTCGATTTCAACATAAACTAACTTCATCTCCAGCCTAATGCCCCTCCTGTAGCCAAACTAATTTTCATCCATGGCTTCTCCGACCACATAAATCGTTACTACATCCTCTTTCCCACACTCGCCTCACGCGGAATTGAAGTACACGCTTTCGACCAAAGAGGATGGGGTCGCAGCGTCACCAAGCCCTCCGAAAAAGGTCTCACAGGTCCAACTTCTCTGGTCGTCTCTGATATCGTTTCGTTTATTAAGACACAATTGCCTTCCCCAGTCCCGGTCTTTTTGATGGGCCATTCGATGGGTGGTGGTGAGGTTATTACGTTGGCTAGTGATCCACAATATGCGGAATTGATGAATAGCATCCGTGGCTTCATTTTGGAGAGTCCTTTCATTGCCTTTCCAAAGGGCTTTGAACCGAGTTTTCTTACTGTATTCTTTGGACGATTGGCGGGCAAGTTTCTACCACATAAACAAATGGTGAATAAGCTTCCACCGGAGAATCTTACCCGAGATCCCGAGGTTATAAAGTCGATAAATGAGGATACGCTGATGCACAACACGGGTACACTAGAGGGACTAGCTGGAATGTTGGATAGAACTGCTGCGATGAATCAGGGAAAGACGAAATTGAATCCGGGGGTCAAAAGCTTGTGGTTAGGGCATGGGACGGAGGATAAAGGAACGAGTTTCGAGGGAAGTGAGAAGTGGTTCAACCAGCAGACGAGTTTGAAGGATAAGGAGTTCAAGAGATATGAGGGATGGTTCCATCAATTGCATGCGGATCTGCCGGATAACCGCGAGGTTTTCGCTAAAGACGTTGGGGATTGGATTTTGGCTAGATGTGATGAGGATGCTACCAAAGCGGGGCAATCGAAGTTGTGATCTATGAGACTTTAACGAAGATATAATGGCGTTTTTGGGATATTAGGAAAGTCATTACGATGTCACGCCATAGTTATAATCTAATTTGAAATATTTATTTTTGCCTCTCAAGCCCTTTCAAGATTAAAGTAAAGCTTTAGAGATTTTCCTAGGTTTGGAGTCGCCGATATTTGTCGACCTGGTGCTGATTCTCGTCGACTGCGTAGCCTTCGTAGGCATTTTTACATCTCCGTCTGGCATCCCTCCATACGTAGCAACATAACCCTGCAACTTCCATAGTCTCATCTGTATCTCTTTGGTCGCATTCTTATGTTTGACAACTAAGATCTGATTCCCAAATATGCGATTCCCTTCTCTGATCTTCTCAATCCACTCTTTACCCATCATTGTCCTCAAATTAAACACAGGCACAGCTTTTCTTCCCCCAGGTCCAATTCTCTTGATTTCGAACTCTCCAGGGGGAACTTCTTGCTCTTGCTCTTGTTCCCGTTCCTGCTCCCCTTCTTCCGTCGAAGCAAACTTTTGTCCCATCCACAATACACAGCCAGTCTGTTCACTAAATTCGACTTCTTCCCAATTCGCACACTTGTGTATATAACTCTTCTTCCCACACAGATACTCCAATAATTCCGCTGTCCTCCTCCTCATTAATTCTAGTAAAAAGGTATCCATATCCGATCTCCATGTCGCTTGTAGCACAACATGTTTCCGCGCTGTACTTTTCGCCTGCATGAGCCCGAACTTTTTGTATACCCCCGTGTATCCAGATTTTGTCTTGAAGAAGGACTGGAAGAGGGGTTGGCGCATTGCTACGTAGGTGGTGGACCCTAGTGAGGGGGTGTGGAAAGCGTCTTGCTCGGAGGAAGCAACTTTAGGTGAATGGGGAGAGAGACTTCGTGGAACGTGCCAGGGGGCTGATGTGGTGGGATGCGCCATTATTGTAAAGTCTTGGAGAAAGAAACTAGGGAGCGAGAGTTGTGTTGTGGTACATTGACGGACGGGAGTTGCGAGGGCGAGAGCTGAGGGTGTGTTAGTACTAAGCATTATAGAGAATTAAAAGCCATAATACCATAAGGATTTCTGGCAAGTTGCTCTTGGAAAGCTGTTCGGCCTTTCTTGGGTTGCGGTTTAGGAGCCGAATGTTTGGTTCGGGCTTCTTGAAATAAGGGATCCATGAGTGGTGAAAGAGGTAACTCTCGTCGCTTGGTTCCTTTTCCATATCCATTCTTTCGCCCTTCTCCTTCGTCTAAAAGCGTGGTTTGAGTGCCATCAGCATTGTCTCCCTGACTCGAGTCTTCTGTGGCCGCAAAGCTGGATGTAATATTTTTGAAGTTTTTGACGTTCGCAATTGGTTTCGAAGCCGATGTAGAATAATTCCAGTTAGAGTATTTCAAGTACCTTCCAGCACTTCTGCCATGAAAGATTCTGCATCCCTTCATACCACATATCACTGTCGTCAACAAACCAAAAAAATAAAAATTGGAGGGGTATAGATTAAGGATGTTCGTCAAAATTAATCAATCAAAGCTCAAGCGAAAACGCGACAATCACGTCTCCCAACCAAGCTTCATTATCTAGGTCCATCACCCCCACTACTCCTACAGACGTCACATCATCAATTGTATTTCAAAATGCTCGCAACACGGGTATTCCGATCGCATGCAGCGCGCAAGGCTGTCTTTGCAGGAATTAGATCCATTTCTTCTTTACCCTCGCAATCCGAACCAAATAAATCATGGACACCCGTACCATACATCACAGAGACGATTGTGAGCAGGATATAGAACCCTATGAATTTGCGAACATGTGCTAATGAGATAGGGAGGTGGATGGCGTACCTGTAAGTATATTTATAACGGGTTTGGTTTCGGAAATATAGAGTACTGACGACAAGAGGATCAGCGGATATATTTTCTAAGCTCTTACAAGTGTGTTCCCCTCATGCAGATGCTTTAATCTTCAATCATAAGTAACGTTACTGATGAAAAACAGGAGCGAATCATCTGTCTAAACGGCGAAGTAAATTCATCCCTTTCGGCGGCTGTTGTAGCCCAACTTCTTTACCTCGAATCCGACGCTCCAGAAAAAGCCATAACTCTATACATCAACTCCCCAGGCGGCTCTGTCACCGCCGGTCTCGCCATTTACGACACAATGACTTACATCAAATCGCCCGTTTCCACTGTGTGCGTCGGTCAGGCCGCATCCATGGGTTCGCTTCTTCTATGTGGAGGAGAACCAGGAAAAAGATTCTGTTTACCGCATAGCTCGATTATGATACATCAACCCAGTGGAGGGTATTCAGGTCAAGCTACGGATATTGCGATTCATGCTACAGAGATTCTGAGAGTCAGAAAGAGCTTGAATGAGATTTACAAGAGGCATTTGACGAAAGAACATAGCCTGGAAGAAATTGAGAAGATGATGGAGAGAGACAAGTTTTTGAGTGCGCAGGAGGCGTTGGAGATGGGGATTGTGGATGAAATTCTTGACAGACGGGAACCTGAAGGAAAGAAGGAGAATAGTTAGGGATCTTAGGGTTATGCATAATTCACAAGAAATGTCTCGAAGGTTTCAAAAGCACGATTCCATGCTGTCTATTTCAAGGGAGGGCGCCACATTTAGGCTTTGACTATTGCCCCATAGCATACAAGATGCCTGTCTAGTTATGGCTCAAGGCTCTTGTTGACTACACTGGGGGCAACGACATGTGGATTCTCAAGGTTCTCAACTTACAAAATGTCTGGCTGGTACGGAATCTGGATTCAATAGGACTGGGACGTCTCGCTCAAGTGGAGCGATTGGCAACCCTTAACATTACATCTTCTTATCTATTCCCCTTTATCGTTTACTTTATCGGACTCTGTATTTGCTCCAAAAATTCCTAGTTCCATCTCGAAAGAAAACATTCAGACTCGTTCTTCTCCCAACGTGATCCCTCCGATATCTCGTCCTACGTTCTCCCGTCTCAAGTATCCATCTTATATAATACCAGCTGAGAATAACTCTTCCACATACGACCATAGACTGAAGAGAATTGGGCATCCCGTCCGCTCTGCCATACACAAGCTTCAGATCGGTGGATTAGTAGTTGGGTGGGTGAC